>JAJTUV010005302.1:0-10851 GCA_021653895.1 Mastomys natalensis
TGGTAATATCTCTCTCTCTCACACACACCATACATACACACACACACACCACACACACACACAGTGTGTATGTGTATGAGGTATACATTGGTTTTGTGTCTTGAGGTATTTAATGTTCTTGAAGATGCGGGAGTCATATCCAGGCTTGACACACGTTAGGCAAATACTTTACCACTAAGCCACACCCACACACACCTCACACACACCACCACCTCACAGGCATGTGGAAGCCAAAGGACAATCAGGTCTACTTCCTTACATACCATCTACACCCCGCAGCCCCCAGCCATAGGGTGCCCTTTCTTAGGTACCATCTTCTTTTCCCTCCTCTTCCCCACAGGTTTCACTCCTGTGAAACTTGACACTTAGATTAGGCTGTATAGCCAGTGAACCCCAGGTATCTGCTTATCTTGCTTATCTCCACTTCCAGGTGCTAGGATCAGAAGTAGGCAGCCTTGCTCTAGAGATTAAATTTAAGTCTTTGTAGCTTATGTGACAAGCTCTTTACCTGCACCTCAGTTTCTCTGATTTTTTTTTTTGAGTGTTCTTGAAGACAGGGCCTTATTATATAACCCCAGTCATCTGAAATTGAACATGCAGAACAGTGTTTTTGTAACAGTTTTTCTCCGAGATTGAAACATTCCATCCTACAGGAAAGCTGTTTAACTAGGTAAACAACTTAAAATAACTTCAGGAAGTCCCTGAAACTGACCAGATTCACTAAGTCTGGTCCTGCCAGAGTAAGCTATAAGAGCTGAGAGTCTGTCTGACATGAGGCTGAGCTTCAAAGAAGTCTCTCAGATAAACTGAGCTGCAAAGGAGACTCTGAGACCAGACCAACTACCCAGAAGAAGCAGCAACCAGCTGAGCTGCCTGAAGAGGTGAAGAGCATCAGAGGCACCTAGGAAGAACACCCTCTAACCTGTTGAGCTGCCTGTAGGCTGTGGGTGTGTGCCAGGCTCCTAGCTTTTGATACCTGTCACCTATGCTGCAGCAGGCTTTGGTGATGCAGCTGTCTGTTGAGGTTTGGTCTTTTGCTACGTATGTAATACTAAATACTGGGCCCCCAGGCCTGGTTGTCCTCAGTGACTAAAGAAATCTGCACATACACGAACAGTGCTGTGTAAACTTGTCCCCTAAGTTTTTCCTGATTGGTGAGTAAAGAAAGATATCTACAGCCTACAGCAGAAAAGAGGTAAGTGAAGTTTGGGTTGTGGGCGTGGGTCAGAGGAGAGACCACGAGGGAGAGGGAAATAGGTGATAGAGGAGAAATGCAATGGGGTAGGTGAGCTACGAAAACATGGCTGGCCAAATCGGAGTTAAGAGCAGCTCAGATGGAACACAGCAAGTTATAACTCGGATTATTGATAGGGGAGGAGATATAATAGTACAGTGGGTAGGTATCTTCACAGCTTTAGTGCTGATTACGACTTATTATAAATATAAAAGTTGTGTGTCTTTTATATGGGAACTGAATGATCAAAGGTGGGTTAGAAACCCTGCCGTCTGAGATTAAATATTAAATACAACAAATCAGTGCCCATTTCTGCTCCTGTAAATAATTCAAATAAAACTCTTTGGTTCACGAAGTTGACTTTGGTGGTATCTGTACTTAGTCTGTTGTGGGCTCCCTATCTGGGGTGAGTATATGTGAGTCTCCCCAGAGAAGTTCTGTCACACAACAGTCAGGCTGGCCTCTAAATTAATGCCATCCTCCTACCTCTACTTACTAAATGCTGAGAATACTGGCTTGTGCCACCATGCCTAGTTGATCTCAGTGCTGGGGATTGAACCCAGGCTTCACGTGTCTAGGGAAGCAGCTGCCCACAGAAGGCTTCTCTAGCCCTTCTTTCTTCTGTTCTTGACAGCATCCAGAATGATCCTTCAAATGATGAGTCATAGCTGATCAACCTTCTCCTCAAGACCTTCCAGCGGCTTCTCAGTTATATGCCAGCGTAAAATCTGAAGCCATCGGCACCCATCTCTCACCTCACTTCTTATCACTAATCCTGTCCTTCATCTTACTATATCCAGTCATATGGTCTCTCTCCATGCCACACACCACATCCTGGGGTCATAAGTGTGCTGGTTTATATTGGAATCCTCTTCTCTTTGGACATCATTTGACTTAACTCTCCCTTTGCCCAAAGCCTGGCCATCCTTTCCAACGACGGTGGCACCTTAGTTTCTCCCAGCTCTCTCGTATCTTTATCTCACTGAGATAGCCCTCCTAGACAGCTGCTGACCTCCAATTGCTTGCTTCCCTCCAATAGACTGTGAACGCTGGGAAGCAGACCTTCCAAGAACAGCTCGCCTGGAGGAGCAGAGATAAAGATAACCGAGAAGCTATTCCCACCCTTGAGGAACCCACTCTGGTGAGTCATGGGACCTAAGAAGTAATTAGAATGGAAATGCTTAAAGCATTTGGACGCCAGAGGCTGAGGCGCTAGAGAAAGGGGCTGTTTGAGATGACAGTTACTGATCTCTGCAGCCTGGGTAGTAGTTAAAGTCATGACATCACCAGAAAAGAATGTGAGGAGTGACTCTCAGAGCCACCTGTGTTTAAGAATGAAGGACAGAGAAATGGGACTGGGAAGAACCATCTAGAAGATGGAGAAGAGCTAGCTCAGCAGAGCCACCCATGACCAAACTGCTAGATTGCCTTTTGGGAATTGATATATATATTTTTTTTATTTGTTCCAAGACCTGGTCTTGTAGCCCACGCAGGCTGGCCTAGAACTTGGTGTTTTCTTGGCTGTCCTCAAACTTTTGGTCTTCCTAGATTATAAGTGTCTGCCATCATGTTTAGCTAAATAGGCTTTATAAAATCTACCAACAGAGCTGGGGAAAGGTTAGCACTAAAGATATTGTCTAGTGTGCACAAGGTACTGGCTCTTCAACAAAACCCAGAACCCTACCGAAAAATATACATCAAAGAGTCCCAACAATTCCTATGACGGTTATTACTATGAACATGTTATATAAATCTATATATTAATTCTTATAAGAATCTAGGATTAGGTACTAAGATGAGCTGGTTGCTTAACAAAGGAGACCAGCTCACCTTCCAAAGTATATGCATCTGCTAAGAATATCAAGATTTGCTAGCAAGCCATGGTGCCATTTGTGTTCCCAGCCCTTGGAGTTTGAGGCAGAAGTATCTTGAGTTTTAAGCTAGCCTGGGCTACATAGGGAGTCCCTGTCTCAAACAGGAAAAATAAAACCAAACAGGTTTGAACCCAGGCAATTTGAGCATGTAATGTTTTTTTTTTTGTTTTCTAAGATTTATTTATATTTTATTTATTTATTACTTTTTTTTTTTGAGACAGGGTTTCTCTGTGCACCCCTGGCTAGCCTGGAACTCACTCTGTAGACCAGGTCGGCCTCAAACTCAAAGATCTGTCTTCCTCTGCCTCCCAAGTGCAACAGAGTGTACTCATAATCACTATGTTATGACGTCATCTCTCCGTGACTTTTCATATTTTACTAAACACCCTTTGAGGGTCATGCCCCTGTTGTATCCTCTGGGTACAGCAACTTGGAAACACAGAACCCTTCACTCATGGAGCTTCTCTCCTCATGAGACACTGACACTAAAGCAAGAAAATCCAGACAGGTGAGATGACTCAGCAGTGAGGACACCTGCTGCCAAGCCTGACCAGCAGTTTGATCCTGGGACCCACATGATGGGAGGAGATAACTGACTCCTGAAAGTTGTCCTCTGACTTCCGCATAAGCACATACATTAAAAAAAAATGTAATAAAAAGTTTAAAATAAGCAAATCATGGTAATAAGTGCCATGGAGGAAAAAATCAGCAGACGGATCTGTTGGTAGCGTGCTTGTGTAGCATGCGTGGGACCCCGAGTGGGACCCCCGGCACTGAGTACAACAAGGGGTGGAGGTGTTCTCTTGTAAGGAAGAGATGGAGACACATTTAGAAAAAAAGAGGTATCTCAAACTTAGTGGTGAGTAGGGAGAGACCTTGAAGGGGATAGAGAGGGAAAGGGCCTCCGACAGGGGAATGTGAATTCTGGGAGGCCTGCCTTCTAGAAATAAGGCAGCATGAGGAAAGCATTAGGGAGAGAGTGGAGGCAGGAAGATCAGAAAGCTCAGGATCAGCCAGCCAGCGCCACCACTGCAGTCGCTCGGGAGTCCAGGGCAGCAATCTCTCTCGAGTTCGAGTCCAGCCTGTGCCCTGGGGAAAAAAAAAAAAAAGCTCAGGATGATCCTCCAAAACACAAAACATAGTGAGTCAGAGGCTAGCCTGGGCTACATAAGCCTCAATTATAAAGAGGAGGAGTAGGAGACTGGAGAGACAGCTAAGCAGTAAAGAACTCTGACTGCTTGCTCTCCCAGAGAACCTGGGTTTGATTCCACGCATCCACATGCTGGCTCATAACCCTTTATAATTCCAGCCCTCTCAAATACTTGTACAGACATATTCAGGCAAAACACCTGGATACATGACTATTTTAAAGAGAAAGAGAGACAGAGGGAGAAATGCAGAAGGGCAGGGGATACAGCTCAGTGGTAGAGCTTGCCTGGAGACCCCGAGCAGAGATACAAAGGAAGTGTGACAGTGAGCCAAGAGGATTTGTGGTGGAAGAACACTCCAGACAGAGGGAACAGCAAGTGCAAAAGCCTTAAGGTATAAGTGAGCCTAGCTGTTCTCAGAACTACAAGGAGGTCAAGACGGTAGCAACAGAAGGTAGAGCTCTGGAGAGACAGGAGATAAGGTCAGGAGATAAGGGCTTCTGAGATTAAAGGACCTGAGATTAAAGGACCAAGTGAAGAGGCCTGTGTGCTGTGTTCACATCAGTTTAAAAGATATATATGCCCAGCACTCTGGAGGCAAAGGCAGGCAGAACCCTGTGAGTGAGAGGACAGCCTGTTCTACATCGAGAGACCTTGTCTCAGTCTTTAATTCCAGCACTTGGGAGGCAGAGGCAGGCGGATTTCTGAGTTCGAGGCCAGCCTGGTCTACAGAGTGAGTTCCAGGACAGCCAGGGCTACACAGAGAAACCCTGTCTCTAAAAACCAAAAAAAAAAAAAAAAAAAAAAAGAAAGAAAAGAAAACTATTACAAACAAGTGCATATTTATACACATTTACATATATACACATGCACATGCAGTATTAAAAGGAGGGCAAGAGAATATAAACCTTGTAAATGTATGCCTTTTAACAATATTGTAAATCTTTACCTTGTAATATCTCAGTACAAGGTTATGGTAGCCAAAAATTAGTTTAAAAATGAACTCTGTTGGCGACATGGCTCAGTGGTTAAGAGCACTTCCTGTGTTTGTTCCTGCACCTTCTTGGCAGCTCACAACCATCCTTAACTCCAGTTCCAGGGGACCCAAAGTTCTCTTCTGAATTTTTCTAGCAACAGGCATCGACATGATTCATATACGTGTATGCAGGCAAAACAGGCATACACACAAAATAAGTCTAAACTCATAAAATAAAAGTTTAAATAAACTTGAGGGCCAGCAAGATGGCTTAGTAGGTAAAACCACTTGTTAAACAAGACTGATAACTCCTCGAAGTTCCCCATGGTGGAAAAAAGCAAGAACTGATTACCAGATGTCATCTTCCTGACTTCCCATATGTTATATGGCATTAAAAAAACAAAAAACAAAAAACAAACTCATAAAATAATCTCTAGGGCTAGGGATGTAGTCCGATTGGTAGAGGGCTTAGCTCTCACACAGGAGGCCGTGGGTTCCATCTCCCAGACTACATAAAACAGGCATGGTAGGGTATGCTTATAATCCCAGCACTGGGAGGGACCAAGAGGATCAGGACTTCAGTGTCAGCCTCAGTGACATGGAGTGTTCAAGGCCAAGCAAAGTTGTATGAAGCCCTATCTCAAAAACAAATGCAGCGACGTCTTCGCCATGTGTTAGGGAGCTCCAGGTGTGCCTCCTGAAAAAGATGCTTCCTCTTGCTCCTTCCTGCCTTCTTAACCAAAAGTCTGTCTTGAGCACTGATATCCCCTGCAGTTCCTCCTACAGACCTCACTTGAGTCGGCTCTAGAATACAGTGATTACCCGTGGCATTCATGGCTGTGGTTGACTCCACCATGAGCCTTTGTTTCTTCCTTATTCCTATTTCATCAAAACTATTTATTTTTATTTTATGCATATGAGTATTTTCGTGTACCATGAGCATGCTCCAGGAGATCAGGAGAGGGTGTCAGAACCCCTGGTACTGAGAAACTTTTGTGAGTTATCACGTGGACTAGAACGCCTAACAAGGATCCTCTGCAAGAACTGTAAGTGCTCTTAACCTCTGAGCCATCCCTCCAACATCTTATGATTATAGTTTAAATGTATGTGTGGGTGTATGCACAGGTGTAGAGATGAGAGGATGACTTCGGTGAGCTGATTCTCTTCTCCAACTGTGTGGTCCCGGGGATTGAACTCAGGGAATCAGGCTTGACAGCAAGACGTTTTGCCTGATGAGCCATCTCACTTGCCCCTCCCACTATCTCTTGAACACTCTCCACCCCTAGACTTGTTCTCAGTTCCTCCTATGTCTCTTCCTGCTCTTTCCTCTAGCCTTTCTATACTTCATTGATCCACTTCTTTCTCTGTCTCCCCTGACTGGGTACTTTGAGTTAACTTGTGCAGCCGACCATACCTGGGCCAATCAAAAGTCACTATGACTGCGACTTAGAGATATCTGGAAAGAGAGGGAAAGGAGTCGTTCAAGTACAGAATTTCCATGGAGCTTCTTCACACTAAAACAGTCACAAGCAAATAAGAACTACTCGTCACTTTTCTCTCCTTGAAAATATGAACTAGCCGGGCGGTGGTGGCGCACGCCTTTAATCCCAGCACTTGGGAGGCAGAGGCAGGCGGATTTCTGAGTTCAAGGCCAGCCTGGTCTACAGAGTGAGTTCCAGGACAGCCCGGGCTACACAGAGAAACCCTGTCTCGAAAAACCAAAAAAAAGAAATATGAACTTTGATCACTGGTATAAATTTCTAATGGAGATAATTTGACCCTGCCTGATCCTCTGATAACACCATCTCCTTGATCTGACAAGAAGTTTGGTGGGTAAATGCACTTGCTTCCAAGCCTGACTACATGTAGTCGAAGGAGAAAAATCAACCCTACAAGTCATCCTCTGATGTCCATATATATGTCATGGCATGCACCAACCCATTCACATGCATGCACACAAACATACAAAATAAATAAGTAGATGTTTTAAAAACACCTAAATAAGGAAGACAACATGTTAAAGCCCTTTAGAGTGAGTCCCCAAATCTACAAGTGTGGCTGGGAAGAACCATGTACTTAGGAGACATTAATTGGGCTTTATAGACTCTGTTTGACACAGCAGATGGAAGATGATTAATACATACATAGTTCCTGACTTTAGAAAGTTTTGTCTCCCCAGTTAGTTAGTTAGACCTTGACTTTGAGCTGACTTACACCAAATGTACGACACAAAGCCAGCTGCCACCTCTGCTAGATTCCGTAAAACCCTTTCAGTCATAAATACAACTAGTTATGCCAAGTTCCTTTTCAAGTTCAGAAATGAAAACTCAATGGACCACAGGATTACAGCCATTACTTCCTCCTCCTCTTCCTCCTCTTCTTTATTTTTACTTTTCTTAAAGCTCAGGAGGCTAGCCTTGAACTCAAATGTGCAGACCAGACTGGCTTTCCAACTCTCCTTCCATCCACAGCCTCTACCTAGCACTGGCATTACAGATGTGCACCATATGCCCAGGTTGAATGGTTACCTCTGCACTATAAGGGTGCCTTTATTAAAGAGATATAGATCTGGCCCTTTCTTTCAGAAGAAAGCAATACCAGAGATTCTGAACAGTTCCCTGTTCTGCGATGATTCTGTAGGGAATATTTAAAAGACTCAGCCCGCTTCTCATTTAAGTTCAAAGGGCTTCTGGTCTACTGTACCAATGCACTAGGTTGGAGTTCTTTTGGAGAACAGAAATTGGGAGCGCTGTCTTTACCAATAGTGAGGAAAAACTGGGTGAAACACTGGGAAGGCTGAAGCAGAAGGATCAAGAGTTCAAGGTCATTCTAAGCCACGTAGCAACCTTGAGGTCAGCCTGGGTTGTATGAAACCCTGTCTCAAAACAGAGGAAAAAGAAATCTGGGTAGGTTCTATCCTTACCATTAGCAAATAAACCAACAAAACATGTGTGTGTGTGTGTGTGTGAGTGTGTGTGTGTGTGTGTGTGTTGGGAGAGGTATCGTGTTTCCATTTGAATGAAAAAGAAGATGCTTAGATTATATAATTTAATCTTCATGTAATCTCGTGAGGCTGCTATTAATATTCTTATTTTTGTAAATGAGGAAACAGGCATATGGCTAGGTACCTGGAAGTCAAGCCTAGACTTGTAACTCTGAACCTCTGTTCGTCACACCACAATACTGATTTGCAGTCAGGAGTCCTCAGGGTAGAGATAAAGAGAGTCAATACCCAGGAGTCCCTTTGAAAGAAATTCGGTTTATTCATTTTGTGTGTATTTACTTGCATATATGTATGTGTTAGCACTTGCATGTCTGCTGTCCATGAAGGTCAGCTGGGGCATTGGATCTCCTGGAGCTGGAGTTAGGATGGTTGCGAACTAGCATGTGGATGCCGAGAGTTGAGCCAGGTCCTCTGCAGAAGCAACAGTTGCTCCTAACCTGTGCACCAACCTCTCCAGCCCCCTTTAAAGCCAAAGTAATTTATGAATTCGCAGAAATGAGCAAAAAGCGGAGTTTCCTTCCTGAAAGTTTCCTTCTCTCATTTGAAAAAACAATGTAAAATATGTGCATTTTTATTAGGTCGGCAAAGATCAAGAAGGTTAAGAAAAACTCAAAAAAGTTTTGGCGAAAGAGCCCCCCTTAGAGTTGCTGATGGGAGTATGGATTCCTAGGACAAGCTCTACTGGGACAATTTAGTGGCATCTGTCAAAATCACAAATGTCCATCCTTGGAGTTCAGCTGCTGCACTTCTGGGACTTCATACTAAAGTTATATCACACAGTTGCAGAGTGGTGTCCAAGGTTGGGCACTGTGTTATTGTGTGAAATTGAATAGAACAGCAGGCACAGTGGCTCATACCTATAATATTAGCATTCAACGGAGGCAAGAGAATTGCCTCAAATTTGAGGTCAGAGTCTGGGCTACAGAGTGAGTTCCGGAGAGCTTGGGCTACACAGTGAACCGCTGCTTTGTTTTGTTTGGATGAGAGGACGGTTCAGTGGTCAAGAGCACTGGCTGTTCTTCCAGAGGACCCAGGTTCAAGTCCCAGCATCCAACTCATAGTCATTTATACCTCCAGTTTAGGGGAATTCTGCATCTTCTTATGGCCTCCACAGCTACTGCTTGTAGGTAGTGCACAGACATACATGCAGGCAAAACACCCATCCTCGTAAAGTAAAAATAAAGAGATGAGGAGGACGAGAAAGTGGAGGAACAGGCCATTCAGTGGATTGAAAGCCACGTACATTTCCACTGCATGTTTAAAAACTGCATGTTTTCAGACATCCCCAAGAGTAATGAAAAGCAATTTCCCCGTTTTATTAAGTAAAACCACTGAGATGCCACATAAGACTTAATAGTCTTTTATTTATGGACAAAGTTCTCTATGAACTCACTTGTTTAGATATAGGTCATCTTTGGAAGTATTAACGTAACATTCGCTACCAATGAAAGGAAAATAGAAATTGATGTCAGCATTGTGCTATCTCAGAACCAATGCAGTGGGGTTTTAAATTTCATTAACATTTTAACCACATGAAGCCAGACATGCCAGTGAGTCCAGTCCTCAGAGACAGAAGCATGAGGACCTTTCTAAGTTTGAGGCTAGGTTGGTTTACATAGCTGAGGTCTAGACCAGTTAGACTCAAAAAAAGCGGGTGTGTATGTTAGGGGGCTGGAGAGAGAATGCAGCAGCTAAGGGTGGGTGCCACTCTTACGGCCACCGAGCTTTTCTTCCCACCTATATCAGGTGGCGCCCAACTGCTGCCACTCCAGTTCCAGAGGTTCCGATGTCCTCTCTTGTCCTCTGTGGTCACCTCGTGCTGCACATACAAACGAGGACACATAAATAGACACAAAGAATTGTATTTTTTTTTTAAAGGGGGGGATGGGGATGGGGATGTAGAGTGCTTGCCACTTAGTATTCACGAAGCCCTGGGCTTGATTCCCAGCAGTATAAACCAGGCATGGTGGGACACACCTGTATCCAAGCAGTCCAGAGGCAGAACGTTCACTGTCATCCTTGGCCGCTACGTAAGTTCAAGATCACTCTCAAACAGGTAAGTCCATGTCTCAAAAGTAACTATTTAAAAACAAACAAAAAAACCATTAGCCTTATGACATATTCAAGAGAAATGAGTTAAACTTTACAACTAAAAATAAAGCACATGCATTTTAAGGTAACATGAGAAAGGTAAAAAGAATTTCTCTCAGGCACCCCCTCAACCCCGTGTGTGTGTGTGTGTGTGTGTGTGTGTGTGTGTGTGTGTGTGTCCGTCCTTAGGATCAAACCCAGGGGTTTCTTTCCAAATGTTAGACAAGCACTTTCCATTGAATGTCCTTCTGCCAAGATCATCTTATTGGATATTGGTGTTAGACCCTACTAAAGTTTCGGACCTATCCCTATGTAGTGCCTACGTAATGTGACATACTCTAAGACTCAGTTCCCCACCTGTAAAATAAGGGTTATCTTATATCTTAGTAAGAATTGAATGCACATAAAACATTTCAGTTCATAGAAAGTACTCAGTAAAGTTGTTATTTCTCTCTAAAACATCCAGCCATAAACCAAATTCTGAGCTATACCAGTCGCTTTGCATCAGCCTGAGAGAGACCGAC
>JAJTUV010005304.1:0-10481 GCA_021653895.1 Mastomys natalensis
TAATGATGGACATTTTTTGCAATATTAGTTTTTACTGATTCTTGAACGTGGAATGTCTTTCCATTTTCTAGTGTCTTTCTCCATTTCTTTCTTCAGATATTTGAAGTTTTCATTTTAGGTGTCTTTCACCTTCTTGCGTATGTATTATCTCAAGCTATTTCATTTTCTTTGCACTATTATGACCTGGGAGTGTCACCATATATCTTTCTCATTGTTTGTTGTTCATTATAGAAAGGCTACTGATTTCATTTGATTTTATGCCCCCACTTGCTGAAATTGCTGTTAATTTTAGAAGTCTTCTGGTGGACTTTTGTTATCTCGATGTGTACTTCACTGCAAGACTTCTTTTCCCACTTGATGTCTTTAAATTCCCTTCCTTGCCATATTGCTCTAGCTAACACTTCCAGGGCTATACTGAAAGGAGTAGGGTCGTGAGCAGCCCTGTCTCATTCTGATATTCAGTGGTTGCTTCAACTTTGCCTCCATTAGGTGATGTTGACTGGATCTATCACATATTTTGCCATGTTTCAGTGTGTTCTCTCTGGTCCTACTGTTTCCAGACTTTTATCATGAAAGCATGTTGGATTATTTTCCAGAGGCTTTTTCTAAATCTATTGAGATTGTCATGTGATTTTTGTCTTCAGTTCTGTAATGTTATTTATTATGTTTATTGACTTATATATATTGAACTAATCCTGCAATTCCCAGATAAAGCCGACTTGAAAATCGTGAATGATCTTCTTGTAATGTGTCTGTCTATAGTCAGTATGCTAGTATATATATTAATGATTTTTGCATCTTTCCTCATCAGGGATATTGGTCTATAATTTAGGTTTTTTTGTTGTGTATTTACTTGGTTTCAGTGTTTGCAAGCTGCCAAGGCATGGAATCAATTAATAATCCTACCCCGCTACAACACCTATAAACTACAAAGACCAGCAGGGCAAGATATATTGTAAGGGGGCAGGAAGTGACACTCATGTCTTGGTGGTAATAAAAATCTAATTAGACTTAATGCCAGTCAACAGGAGGAAAATCATGAAACCTAGTATTAGAAATCTAGGTACACTTCCTGGAGCTAGTGATGTCATGGATCCTAGAAGATAATCTACCACCACTTCACCACACCAGCATAACTCCCTGCTACATTCTAAATCTTATCCTTACACCACAGATAAATAGCTACCACCTCTCACAAAAGAAATCTTGTCTAAAAAAAAGAAAGAAAGAAATTGAAATTTGACAAATGTTGGAGAGGATGTGGGGTGGGGACGGAAGGAACCCTTATTAGTTGCTGGTTGGTGTATAGCAACTAAATATCCATATATTATTCATAAATATCCATATATTAAGTGAATGTTTAATATACCTATTAGCATTCTGTCTAAACTCCACCCCCACAGTTACCTGGTAACAGCCAGAGAGAGTAGAGGTAAGCAAGTGGAGAGAGGGGGGAAGGGAAGCAAGAAGGGGCGAGAGACAGAGGGAGGGCAAGAAGGCAAGACAGCAAGAGATCAAGAGAGTAAGTAGATTGACCTCTACTTCTCTACTCTGTTTCTCTCTCTCTCTCCCTCTTTCTGTCTCTACTAACCCTCTTAACCTCCTCTCCTAATGCCCGATAAACTCTATTTCTATAATATACTGTCATTGGCTGGTCCCTCAGGAGGAAGGGATGCCCCGCCTGGCCCACTGAGACATCCCCTTCCCCCATACCTCACCACACACCCACAAACAATATTCCCTATCTCTTTTATCTTTTTAAAACACATCAATATCCATTACAAAAATCTATTTAGAGAATCCTCAAAATAAACTAGAACTATCATATGACAGCTATACTTCTCTTGGACATATCCAAAGAACTCCATATTCTAACCACAAAAATATGTGTACAAGCATGTTTATTGCTGTTCTTTTTTACAATGGCAAAGAAATGGAACCAACCTAGATGTCCATCAACACAAAAAATAACCCAAATGTTTCAAATGTCCTCGTGTAAAATGTATCATGGAAATGTGCTCTTGGGAATTATATTAAATAAGGTAACAAACAGAAAGAAAGAAATTGAATATTTTCCCTCAGTATATATACATATGTTTATCTATCTATCTATCTATCTATCCTATCACATCCATCCATTCCTCCCTCTCTCCTCTCCATATATAGGCTACAATGTATCCTTGTATATACATAAACAGACATAAGTGTAAAGTGTGATAGCTATCTTGGTTGCAACTGACTGGATCTGACTAACTAAAAGAAAAGCCAATGAAACATCAGATTATTTGAAGTAAGAAGACTCAGTGTAAAGTGGAAAGCTCCTTCTGCTGCAACCCAGATAAAACAACATATGGAGGAAACTTTGTCTTTGCCTGCTTGCCTAACTTTGGTTGGCAAGATCATCTACCTGTTGCTGTCTTTAGTTCACTGCTATTGCTAGTGCTTTTTTTCAGCACACACTGAAGACAAGTATCTCTTCCAGAAAGCTCCAGGTTTCAGCACCAGATTGGGGCTCTGCAGACACCAGCCTTCTAGACTGAGCAACTACTAGATCCAGCCCTCCTAGGGAATCTGGCTTGTTGACTGTTCAAACAGTATCCCTTTTCCTATATATTCATTCACAGTCTGCTCCTCTAAACTCATACTAATAAACCATGTTCTTCAATATAAAGGAGACCAAGAGGATCAATTAAACAAGAGGAACAGAGTGCGGCAAGGAACATATGAGACATAGAAGAGGTTATGTGATGAAAAATCTACATTTTCAACTCGATGGATCTGGGACAAGAGACCTCATTGAGGAACTGCCCCATTAGATTACCTGTAGAATGCTGTGGAGCATTTTCTAATACTGATTAATCTAAGAAGCCCAGTTCACTGTGGCAGTGCCATTCCAAAACAGTGGGCGGCTAATAAGAAAGTTAGGACAACCCAGCACTTGGGGCAAGGCAGGCGGTTTTTTTATTCGAGCCACCTGGGCTACGAGTGTTTCCAGGACAGCCAGGAACACAAAAAAACCCCGTCTCGAAAAAAACCAAAAAAAAAAAAAAAAAAAAAAATCAACCCTTTCCTCCCCGTTGCTTTTGGTCCATGTTTAATCCAGCAACAGAGGCAAACTAGAACAGGTTACGAGCAAAAAAATATCATTTTTTTTCCTTTTTTTAATTGGAAAGTAATTCAATTTTGAGATTGAAATAGCAATAAATTATTATAAAAAAAAATAGAATTAAAAATAATTTCGTTTTTAAAATAAACACGAGGTTACAAATACTGAAAAAAAAAGGAAAAAACTATAAATTTTATAGTAAAAAAAAACCCCTAAACAAAGCTCCAGGTTCAAATCCATTAAAAAATCAAAGGGTCCTTTTGGGGGCCATAAAATTAGGGGGGGCAAATATCTAGGGCTGCCAAACCATTGGAAGTTTTACGTGAACTAATTGCAAAAAAGTGATTTTTTTTTAAAAAAAAAAATAAATATGGGAAACAAAAAAAATCTCTCTCTGTCCTGTCTTCTGTCTCTCTGCTCTGTTTGTTTGTTTTTTTTTTTTTGTGTTTGGGTGTTTAGTTCGGGGTTTTAAAACCTGGGGAAATTGAACATGTAGAAAATCTTTTCAAGGGCTAACTTCATTTTTTTAAAATGGTTTTTCTTAAAACTGGGGGTGGTTCAGTGTTAAAAGGTTTTTTGCAGCCAGGGAAAAATGCCACTTTTTTCCACACCAGGGGCCGGCAGGCTGATCCTGAGTTTGGGGCCAGCCTGGGGAAAAGGGGCAAATTCCAGGGCAGGAAGGAAACGGAATCCCGTCTTACAAAAAAAAAAAAAATAAGCTAAACAAAAAAACAAAAAAAAAAATGAGTGGAAAAGGGGGTTTTTTCCCTACTTTTTTGTGGGCAGTGCACCCCTGAGCGGGATGATCCGGGCCTCCTTAAAAAATCAAGCGGACAAGCCACGAGGAGAAAAGGCAGAAACAACCCCTCCGTGGCCCCTGCTTTCTCGCTTACCTCCAGGTTCCACCCCTGTTTGAGTTCCTTTTCCGGTTTTCCCCTCAGTGATGGACCATGATGGGAAGAAAATAAACCAAAAAAACCCCTTTTCCCTCTCCAAATTGGTTTTGGTCATGGTTTTTCTTCTTTTGCAAAAAAACCCCCCAAACCCAAAGTCGAGAGTTGGGTTTCCCAAGAAAAAAACAATGAATGGGGTTTTTCCAAGGGGCCAAAGGGGAGCTGTAGATGGATACCATCCCAGCTGGGAAGACCAGCTTTGAAAAGTGCCCCGGGTTTTGAGAGACGGGGAAGAATAACAAACAAAAAGGACTTAACAGCAAAAAAATACATTTTGAAAAAGAAAAGGGGGAAATTTTATTTTGTGTGGATTTTGCCTTTTTTAAACCCTTTTTCGTTCTAAAATCTATCTAGAGGGGACAAAAGCTTATTTTCATTTTTTTTTGAGAAGGGTTTCATTAAATAGCTTGACTGGTTTTGGAAACACCCCCTATGTAAGCTGGGTCGCCCTTTAGAACTCACAGATCTGTTTTGCCTCTGCTAGGTTTAAAAGGGGCCAGTGCCCACCCCCCTTTCAAAGTTGACTTCAAAGCTGATATCGGAAAAATTTTTTCCAATGTCTTTTTTCCCCCATTTAAATACCACTAGGGCAGTAGGGTTTTTTATTGAGTAATTTTTTCTATTTTATGTTTTAAACTTTTTGGGAAACTTCTAATTTTTTCTTTGAATTTGAGATTTCCCTTTTGGGAATAAGTTCTTAACATTTCAATACAAAAATTTTGGTTTTCAAAGAGAAAATTTTTTTTTTTTTTTTGGGTTTTTTTTTTTTTTTTTGGAGACGGGGTTTTTTCTCTTTTTTTAGCCGGGGCTGTCCTGGAAAAAACCCCACTCGTAAAAACCAGGCTGGCCTCGAAACCCTCAAAAAATCCCCCTGCCTTTGCCTCCCAAGTGCTGGGATTAAAGGCGTGCGCCCCCACTGCCGGCAAAAATTTTTCACAATTTAAAAGAAGCCAGTGGGAAAAATTGTTTTTGTACTTTTTACCCTAAAAGTAAAGAACCCACATATTAAAAAAAAAAGGGTGCTATACAGAAATCCCTCGGGTGAAACTTTTTGCTTTCCCCCATAAGGCTCTAAATAAAGGGATACCCCCCTTGCTAAATCACTAACACAGGGAAAGATGCCCTAAATTTTTTGAGGGGTTTCCCAAAATTTTTCCCACACTGGCTACGCCATTTTCCCTTCCCCCACCAGCCATCACCCCAATCAGTTTTCCCCAAACCCTCACCACATTTGCTTGTGTTTTTTTTTCTTTTTTCTTTATGTAATTCTGGGGGGGCAGGGAAACATTTTTGGGGGTTTTAAATTGAAACCCCTGCATGATAGGGGACATTACATTTGTGGTGGTTTGAATATGTTTGGGCCCCGGGGAGAAACACAACTGGGAGTTTTTGTTGCGGGAGGTTTTGGAGTAGGTGGGGCCTTGCCAAGAATTTTTGGTCACGGGAAAATTTAATACCCGGGTCCTAGCGGGCCTGGGGGCCCCGTCTTTTCCTACTCCCTTTCCCGATAAGGTAAAAATCTCGGCTCCCCAGCCCAAATCCCCACCCCCAACTCTAAGGGCTCCTGCCCTGAGGGTAAGGGACAAAACCCCTCTGAACCTGTAACCCGGCCCCCAAATTAAATGTTCCCTTATGGGAAAGTTGCTTTGTCGGGGGGTTTTCTGTTCAAGCAAAAATTTTCCCAACTAAGACAGCATTGTTTCATGTTTCATGTTTTTTTGGGTCCTTTCCCTGTAATTCTCGGGGATTTTAAAATTTTTCAAAAAAGGGACGGGCTTCTGGGAGGGTCACTGTCTTAGGAAAGGTTTGTATAACTGTGAAAAAATACCATGAAAATAGAAACCCCTCTTTTTAAAGGGAATAATTTAATTAGGGTTTGGCTTACGGGGGCCCCAGAGGGGTTAGCCCCTTTATCATCATTGGGGGAAAAACATGAAAGTGTGCGGAAGAAAAGGGTGTTTGGGAAGGAGCTGAATTTGAGAGAATTTTTGGTAGATGAATCACCTGTAAATTTAAAAGTCTATGGCTATGCCCTTAAGCCGGGAAATAAAAGGTGGAAATCAGAGAAGCTAAAAACTTTCCCGGGGTTTAAAGCGATATCCCGGGATCCCCCCGGGGAAGATGTAGAGACAAAATTCATGGTACTTGGCTTGGGTAACCCCCACATGGCGAATGGGGAAAAAAATAAGTAGGTTACCTTAAATTGTTTTTTCCAAAGCCGAGAAGAGCCTACAAAGGTCAAGGAAATTTGTAAAATGTTTTGGAGCCCTGTGCTTTGTTCTGGAAGCAGGGGGCTGGGAGAAGAACCCCAGGGCTTTAACTTTAAAGTTTAAGAGTTGTCATTTTGGGACCCTAACCCCCCAGCAAAAGAACTGGGTGCAACCCTGAGTATATTTTGCATATGCCCCCAAAAAACCCCCCTCTACAATGACACATTTCCCCCAACAAGGCCATGCCTTCAATAGTGCCACTTCCTGGGGCCCAAGCTTTCCCAAACCGGTTCTATGGGGCCCCTTCCCTATTCAATTTACCTCAGCCCACACTGTGACTTTTGAGTCATTTAAATCAGTGAATTAAACAATGGGGATCAAATCAAGAGTTTTGGGAAAATGGGCCCTTTTTGGGTTTGGTAAACCCCTTTTTGATCCCAGCACTTGGAAAGGCAGAGGCGGGGAAGGCTGGCTCCCCCTAATCTCCCAAGGATTTCCAAGGCCATTGGGGGTTTAAAAAGTTTTGGGAAAAGAGAAAAACACAAAAGTAGATGAAGGTGAAGAGTTTATGAAAATTTGTTTGGGAAAACCGTGCCGGGTCGGGGAAGAGGGCAAACAACCATCCCTTTTTAGGGAAGGGAAAGGGCAAGAAGCAAAAAAAAGGAAAAAGGCAGGAAAAAACAAGAGCTTAAAACTTTTCCCAAAAAAATTTAAGAATTTTTAAAAAAAAGAAAAATGGGAGGCAGAAAAGTAAAAAGGCTAAAAAAGATAAAAACAAAAAGAAAACCCGGGATGAAAAAAAGGTAGTCGGGAGGGGGTTTTAAAAAAAAGGGGAGTTTTTTTAAAAATCCCTAAAAGCAGCCGGGGAGGGATTAAAGAAGGTTTTTGGCCAAAGGGCAGGCTTTTTAAAAAATCCTAAAAATAGGAAGGAAAACGACAGGCACTGGCCTATTTTAAAACCCCCCACTGTGTCTCCCCACTCAGTGAGCGGACACACTTCCTTTCTTTTGGAGGGCCGGGCAAAAGTTTTTTAGATCAAATTTTTTCTAGGAACAGGCCCCTGGAACTACCGCCTCCTATTCTCATGTTTTTAAAGGGACTGCAGAACCCCCCATCCCACCCCGGTCTTTAAACAAATCTGCCTTCTAACAAGATTTAGGATCTGAGTAACTCCCGGAGAAGTGCTACTTAGTGGGTTTTGGTGCCCGACCCAAATCACTGGGTTTGGGGGGTCCCGGGACCAATCCCCCTCGCCTTTTTAAACCCCAAAAAGAACCCCTTTTCCCAAACCCTGGCCACCACGTTTTACTTCCTTTACCGAAAACCCAAGGAAAAAGGGCAGTCCCTTTTAGATCAAAAAAAAAAAAAAAATTTCAGTGCTTCTTGGGTATTCTTCGAACCGGGAAAAAAACTTTTATGGCCACCAGGGAAAAACCCTTTTGCCCAAAAACACTTTATGACACCCCCCGACTTTCTGCACCCAACTTTCTTTAAAATTAAACCATTGCCTTTTTCTAAACCACAGGTTTTTCCCCCCTTCTGATAAAACGTTTTAAAAAAAAAAAAAAATTTTTTTTTTTTTTGTTTTCCCAAAAAGGGACCCCTCTATTAACCATTTTTTTTCCCCGGAACCTCTTTTTAAACCCAACCTTCTTTGAATTCACCGAGATTCAAACCCCCCTCTGCCTCCAAAATGCTGTGATTTAAAAGGGATATGCACCCCTTCCAGCGAGAATTCTTAAAAAAAAATTTAAATTAGGGCTCCGAGAGTTTGGGTTTAAACCCTTTTAAAATTGGGTTGCAAATCTCCTGAAAATTGGGGTTCCCCCTTTTTTTCCCCGTGCCCAAAATTTTTTCACAAAACCCCCTTTTACTCCAGTTCCCAGAGGTTTTCCTTTCTGTCTTCTGGCCCCCTCTGATACTTCATGCACATGGAAAACACAAACTAAACCGGATCCCCGTTGGGTTCCCCCCGCAAACCCCAAAAAAATCAATCAATTTAACCCAAAAACCAAAAACCCAAACCCCAACCCCAAAACCAACCAAAAAAATTTACCTACCTAAACCCATCATCCCATCCCATCCTAAAAAGCTAAATTCCCAAATGATTCCTTACCCCGACCCCCCCTTTTTTTCCCCCCTTTTTTGGGCCAAAAAATTAACCATTTTAATTTTAAAAAATTTTTTTTTATTTTTTGATCATAGGTCCCCTTTTGGTCCTGTTTCTGTGAGTAGCTAAGACCAAGGAAAAAGGGAAACAGGCCCCGTGGGTCTGAGAGGGCATTTCCACAATATTCCATTTACCCCACAGAAAGGGGAAAGGGAGATTTACTTTTGCAATTTGATGTTTACAGCACGGATGGAGAAGGGCTGAATTTGGAGTGTTGTTAAACCTCTTCCCAAAAATAGGTGGATGAGGGATTTGTTCTGTTTCAACCTAAAAAACAGGGAAAATCAAAAACAGTTTGGGAAAACCCGAAAACCCTTTAGAATGAAGGGAGAGGAGGGGGTCGGGGGAGAGAGTCACTTTTCAACTGGGATAAAGGGGGTTGTCTGTCCCCTGCTAAAATTCTGGTTTACTCTTCTATTTTGGGGGAAGTGGGGAATTCAACACCCAAAAAGGAAAAACTGGAGTGCTAAATGCTCCAGGGAAGGCAGGGTTGGTTTTATAAATATTAGACATCCGCTGCGCTTAGAACAGACCACCCCCAGACCAAACAATTCCAAAGGGGGGGGGGTTTTCCGGGGAAAAGGCCCAAAATTTGGGGGAGAAATAGAGAAGAAAATGGGGGAAGAGAGTGGGGTTTGGGGGTTCTGCCTTTTATTTGGGGCCCGGGGATTAAACCTCTCCCAGGTAAAGGTGAAGTTTGCCAGGTGGGTTTGGGGGTGTAAAAGTGGTTGCCTTGGCAACGATGTTGGGGGGGGCCTAGTGTGGGTGTCACTGGGCTCAGAGCCCCGATACCAACATCCCTTTCCCCTTTTTTTTATTATAAAGAGAAGAAAAAAGCGGGGGGGGGAAGCCGATTGGCGGGAAAAAGGAGTCGGACCTCTTAAAATACTTCCTGCTGTGTAGGGGCGTAGTCCATTGTGCGGAGTAGCTGGCTTTCACCATCAGGGTCCACTCAGTAGACGTGTGTATCAGGTTCCTCTGTGGACAGTGGCTGGTAATCGTTCCCTAAAAATGGCATTCTTGAAGGAACCAGCGAAGAACATCTTCTTTAGCTGTCAGGACATCTGGCCCCAGTCAGTTCTGAAGAACCACAGATGGAATTGTAGGTAGAAAAGAGTTCTTGCAGTGTTAGTAGAAGAAATGGTTGGTCCGTGATCCTAGCATATGTATCTGACAAGACCAATATGGGCAGCTCCATAATTGTCTGGCCAGTTTCTACAATAATCTTCTTTTATCTGGTCAAGAGAAATCAAGTATAGAGAACATAATATTTAGATGGGACAACAGATAGAGGGATGATAGCAATTTGGATTGATTCTTGGCATCCGGCTATGGAG
Organism: Mastomys natalensis; assembly: GCA_021653895.1. NCBI lineage: Eukaryota > Metazoa > Chordata > Mammalia > Rodentia > Muridae > Mastomys > Mastomys natalensis. The sequence continues at coordinate 9,777 of JAJTUV010005304.1, forward strand.
CAGTTTCCTGACCCTGTTTGGAAAGATTGTTATCCGTGGGGATCTCTTGAACCTCGAACCTCCAGATATAAGGGCTGACCTGGATAGAAACAAGCAGCAGGGGGAGGACGAGAAACCCATGTCTAGTCCAGTGAGGTCAAGCTGGGCTGCCAGAGTGGAGTCTCTTTTCTAGGATTGAGGACAAGGTGGGTGATCTCGATGTCCTCTAGAGCTTAATAGAGCACGGTCCTGTTATGGTCGACGTGTATGAGAAGAGTCGATTTTAGGTGGAGGGATGAAAGGCTAGAGGTGAGACAAGTGGACCCAGTGAGGGAGTCCCTCAAGTTTAGCAGCTGTAGGGGTCACAAGAATTACCTTAAAAGGGCCCTGCCGCCGGGCGGTGGTGGCGCACGCCTTTGATCCCAGCACTTGGGAGGCAGAGGCAGGCGGATTTCTGAGTTCGAGGCCAGCCTGGTCTTCTACCAAGTGAGTTCCAGGACAGCCCGGGTTACACAGAGAAACCCTGTCTCGAAAAACCAAAAAAAAAAAAAAAAAAAAAAAAAAAGGGCCCTGCCATTTGGGAGAGAGGGGTGAGGGCAATGATGGAGGGGAGAGAGGACTTGGTCTCCAATTGTGGATATCCTTTAGTAGCTGGTCTGATGCAAACCTGCAGATTCTATATCCAAGTCACGGCACATGATGTATTTTAAACAAAAGGATTTTTTT
>JAJTUV010005305.1:0-11046 GCA_021653895.1 Mastomys natalensis
CATGCAATCCTTACTTCATGAATGATTCTGTCTGTCACTGGGGTTAAGAGCTGTTAGATGCATTTATTCTATTTTGCAAAGCTGGGAGCAACGGAGTTTCCATATAAGTAGGAGACTCTGATCCACACATTGCTTCTATTTTTTTTTCAAGGTGGGGGGGAGTTTATTCAGGAGATAGGGCAAAGGTGGAGGAAGAGAAAAAATAGAAGAAGATGGAGGAAGAGAGTTGTTTTTTTTTTTTCACACATTGCTTCTTAATGCCATTCAGCTCACAACACGGTGGTCTCATTTTCCTCAGGTCTCTGAGAAAGTCTTTGTTGCCTTGTTTTCTCTTCATGCCCTATCCCTGCTAACAGTGCTGAGCATTTATTCTAACTGGCAGACCACCAAACGACCTACAAATAATTTAAGTAAAGAATGTAAAGGGGCTAAGGGCCTAGTGTTTGTCATTTAAATACTTGGATGCAAATCTAATTCTGTCTTACCCCAAGTGGAAATGACCTTAATTTTGTGACATAACAGAACACATTCAGTATTTAAAATATTACTCAAAGAGTAAACACTTCCTGTAGATAATTTTTCTGCTTTTCTCTGGAAATCCCAGATAACTCATAAGGCAGAATATAGATGACATTTACTCTGAATTTGTGAATCATCAATGTTTATGATATTTCTTCTTATTCAAAATTGCCTGTTATTGGCAAAGGGACAATACACAGGTGAGTTGACTGAGTTCCAGGGCAATGTTCTGTTTTACTATAAATATCTACACTGGGTCTAGATAGGCTGCTATTCTGTACACATTGTTATGATCGGCCACAGTAAATTAGCTTTCTAAGGGAATCTCAAAAACTAAAATTGAATCTAAAACTAAAAGGTGTACAGAGCTGAGACACAGGCTTCAGGTTATATCCAGGAAGGGTGTCTGATATAGCCTAGCTTAGACTCTGAAGGAAATGCTCACAATTTCAAAGGCCCTTAGAGGCTGGTGATATCATACAGGAGCACTCTAAGTAGGTAGCTACTCCACATTTTGTGTCATAGAAGCCATACAGGATCAGCTTGTAGTATTTTTAACAAGAATATAATGATGCATCTCCAATTTTCCATGATAATTTCCAGGCTCATGAAAAGACTTAATAATTGAAACCATTGTCTTCTTCCCCTCTTGTCATAATGCCTTATACTAAAGAAATTCACAAGGACACGATGCTTTGTTTTCTCAAGTCTTTGATAGGCAGCCACTGAGCAATGGACTATTTGGACATAACAGGTTGAGGCAAAGCAAGCTAATCTAATCTAAAGTGAATAGACTCTCAGGCTTGCAACTTTGCTCTGCTGATGAGTGACTGGCACCTTTCACTGTTGACACATGTTATGAAAGCTAGCCATGTGTACTGGAGTTCCTAAGTGCTATGATGATAGCAGAAACACTTATGAAAATCTTCATACTTCACTAAACATATGCATGCCATGTAACTGGCAATGTCACACATACTCAAAACTCTGAGGAGCAAATCTAGTGAAAAAAAAAAGAAAGAAAAGAAAAGTTACTTCTGGAGAAATAGAACAAGTGCAACTAAGCTGGAGTAATTCTCTGAGAGAGGATAGACTGGATTGAGAATGGAATGAGAGGGGCCAGGCAGCAAAGGAATGGAAGATTGCCATGTTTCTTAGAACCGGCAGTGGTGTCTGAATTTGACACAACTGACACACCCTAAGTGAGTTCAGGGTGAAAATGACAAAGTTCATCCTTGCTGATGATCCAATGTCTGCTAGAATAGATACAAGCTATTTAAGATGAGTGGCTAAAGCTAGTGAATCTGTGCCCTTCCTAAGAGGAAGCCATTGTTCAGCCCATAGTTGTTCCTTATGGCAAGGACTTCTGACTTTACCAGAGCCATAGAGTATCTGAACACTTGTGTGAAGCATCTAGAGTATTGAAACAGTCAAACAAAACCTGTCTAGAGGGTGATTTCAGCTCATGGCATCACAGTCAAATTAGGGTAGGAAAGGGAAACACTCAGCTTTTTTATTCAAGAAAGAGGTACAAGGAATATTCTATGATTGTGGGCAATTTTGAACAGGAAAGACCAGACCTGCAGATTTCAGCAAGTCTCTTTATCTCTTGCTTCACCTGGGAGCTGAAGAGCTCTGCAAATATGCCATGATATTTGATGGCTGATTAAACTGGCCACTCTTATCTTTCTTAGTATCCTTTAGCTAAGGAGAATGGCTGTCACTCTAACAGTTTCCTCTGTTTTTATTGGTACCACATACCCTATATATGCTGTGCTGTTAATTGCCTAGCACATTGAACTGTGTGTGTGTGTGTGTGTGTGTGGTTCATTTCATAATGGAGAATTGTGAGGAAGCTCTAATCTCTGGTCTTGGAATCCAAAGACCTAGAAAGAAGTCCAAACTCTGACACTTCTGGCCTTAGGACCTAGAACAAAGAACATGGCTTCATGACCTGACAAATATTTCATCTTGGGACTTTGGCACGTTTACTGTCACGTTCTTTTCCTTAAAAATTACAGCTAGATTGCCACTTCCTCAGGAAAACCTCATATAACCTAAGGTCCCTAAGGCTCTCCCATGATTTCAACTTTACTCAGGCTTTGTAGCAAATTGATGCCATTGAGACACATCGTTGTGCTCTTGACAGCTAGATGTGGAAATCTAGGTGTTACGAGAGTTTCCCTGCCTGGAGAACTCTGGGTGAGATTCCTTCCATTGTGGTCAAATCCCTGGCTTCAAGTGGGGGTCAGATTCCTCATACTTTGGTAGGTTACAGCTATAGCCCTTCCATCTCTGCACATTTTCATATGGCCAGAGTTTCTGAGTTAGAGCCACCCATGTCTAATACTCCCTCATTTTAACCAGTGTCTTAGTCAGGGTTTCTATTCCTCCACAAAACATCATGACCAAGATGCAAGTTAGGAAGGAAAGGGTTTATTCAGTTTACACTTCCAAATTTCTGTTCATCACCAAAGGAAGTCTGGACAGGAACTCAAGCAGGTCCAGGTCAGGATACAGCAGCTGATGCAGAGGCCATGGAGGGATGTTACTTACTGGCTTGCTTCCCCTGGCTTCCTCGGCTTGCTCACTTGTAGAACCCAAGACTACCAGCCCAGGGATGGCACCACCTACAATTGGTTCTTTCCCTCTTGATCGCTAATTGAGAAAATGCCTTACAGCTGGATCTCATGGAGGCATTTCCTCAATTGAAGCTCCTTTCTCTGTGATAACTCCAGCTTCTGTCAAGTTGACACACAAAACCAGCCAGTACAACCAGTTACACCTGAAAAGACTATTTCTAAATAAAGTCACCTTCTGAGGATTCCAGTGTCCATAAGGTTTAGAGTGACATTCTTTCTCCCAGTAGATGTGCTCTAGAGGAGGTGGTATAATCCTCTCTCAATTTTTACTTTTATGTTTACAGTGACTTATATAAAAAAAAAAAAGACCTTTTTGCTTTAAATAAACAGCATTTTCCACAGGGATATAAGTCATATCTTTTGAACTGAAGGGTGGAAGCATTATATCTTATGGAAGTTAACTTATCCATTGAATTACTTAGCTGACAAATAGCTAGATATGTGTTATCAGTTTTGACATTTAAACAATGCAGTGCTGCTGAAGCATCCTCTTTGGACACATTAAATGCTGCCAAAAAAAAAAAAAAGAAAGAATCCACACAGTTCTGCCCTTGAGAAAATGGTCACTCAGATTAAAACATGACTTTATTTGCATGAAATTGAGGAAAGAAACTCCAAAATTCATAAGTACTTATGATTAAAAACAAAAGATGACTTTGATCAAAATGGAAAATAGCTGAGTAGATTAATATTTGGGGAATTACTGTTGGTGAGCTTTTCTGCTTGGGAATGTAAATAGAGCTGGTAATACGGAGGAGCGGGCCTGAGAGCGTGCGCTGTGTGACCGCTAAGGCGACAGTGCATGCCAGGAATTCCAGCACTCATGGGGAAGCAGGAAGATCAGACGTTCAAGGTCATCTTTATCTACATAGTGAGTTTGAGGCTAATCTGGGCTGTATGTGACCCTGCCCACAAAAGCAAAACTAAAACAAAACTAAAAGCTTGTGAATCCTTTTGGAAATATCATCCAGTGATGATCAGTGTTGTGTGAAACTCAGATGCCCCAGGTTGTTGGACTAGCTCAGTTGGATAAAGTGCTGTCTCGATAGCGTAAAGACTGAAGTTTGATTTCTGAGTTTAATCCTCAGAACCCAAATTTAAAATGTTGGATACCTTAGAATGCACCACTGGGGATGCTCCTGCTGGGGATGAAGCGACTTCAGATGCCTAGATAAGCCCCAGTTTAAAAACTCGGTGTCTTCTTATGGCAAAGACAGACCTGTCTCTGTCTCTCTGTCTCTCTGTCTCTCTGTCTCTCTGTGCATTTCTCTCTCCCTCTCTTTCTCCTTCTTTAATCTTACAGTCCAATTATTCCAATAGGAAAGGAAACGTTGAGCCCTAGGCACTAGGAAAAAGCAGAGCTGCAGCCAACTCTCTGCTTTACTCTCTCTTTGTCTTCTCATTCAACATGGCCGTGATGCAAGACAGGGCTTCTGAGCAAGCAGGACCAATTATCATTAGAGATGTCGGATCCATGTATTTGATCAGTTCTGAGGCATCGGTAAGAAGTTTCATTGGGAGAATGTTGTCCGTCCATAGTGGATGTCAGTACAGTGCATATTGAATTTGTAGCCAAAACAATAAAACTCACCCCACCTAGGGAGGATGCTTAATGAGAAGAGACAGTGGTGTGTGATCCTTCATTCCTTTATCATCTTTTGGTAACCTCTCCTTTGCATCATGCTAAATGCTGAAGTTACTTATGATAATTTGAAATTGTGGTAACAGCTGAGAGAGAAATATGTAAGCAGATAAAACAGAAAAACAGTGTTGTCGGGACAAGATCTCTGAAGAGATGACATTTGAAGTGACATATATAAGATTAGCAGGAGCCATCCAGAAGAAAGATGTTCTGGAAAAAAAAGGTGACATGTACAAAAGACATCCAGCAAACATCCTGACGTGCTGAAGGATCTGGACAGAGCCTGAGGCAGAGTGAGGAGCAAGCAGAGCAGTGTAAGATGAGGTCACACAAGAAGATACAGTAGAGATCGTCCAGGCATTGCAAGACTGTGGCCATAAGGTTTTATTACAGTGTAAGTTTCTCTAGCAGAGGAAAAGGAAAAGTAGAGCTTTTGTGGGAGGAAAAATAATGAATTGAGGTCTGGCTATAATAATTTTTATTATCTTTGGTTATTATTTGCTGAGTAGATTATTAAAAATGTCAGTGTGGCTCTCAAGAGAGAGAATGAAACTAAATACAGATTTATGAGGCATCTGAGTTTTATTGGGAGATGGAAATGGGATTATGAGAGACACTTGGGAGGAAACTCAGCAACTGAACACCAGAGGAGGAGTACAGACAGAAGACAGGTCCTACAGTAGGAGAGGAAGAGGGTGAGTAGGCACTGCCTGACAGTCTGTGTCCTTGTCTTCAGAGGATTACATATTTACCACAGAGCTGAGCTTACAGGGAAAAAGAGCACACACATGCCCTGTCTTTCTGCATCACCGAGCACTGACAGTACTTTATAGCATGATAAAATTAATGTCTAGTTAGATTTAAATAAACATGGTATTATTGAGTAACATAAAATTTACATAGACTTTTAAGGATTTGCTATGACATACCCATGTAACATATTTTTGCCAAGATTTACAACTCAAGACTTCCCCGGATCCAATAAATACCAATGTTCTTATCCAAGTATCTCCTTAAGTCAGCAGTTTCAGCCTGTGGATTGTGGCCCCTTTGGGGTCATATGACCTTTTCACAGGGGTTGCATATCAGACACTCACATTTTGATTCACAACAATATCAAAATTATAGTTATGAAGTAGCAACAAAAATAATTATATTGTTGGACGTCACCACAACATAAGGAACTATGTTAAAGGGTCACAGCATTAGGAAGATTGAGACCACTGCCTTAAATAGAAAAGTCTGACATATAGTAGATATGGTAGAATCTAGTTTTCATAGTTTCCCTATAAGGTAATTAATAGTCCGAATTTAATTATATAGATACTAATACATAAACCTTAATTATTTCTACATTACTATTATCTTAGCTACTGGTGATGTAAGAATTAAATTTGAGACTCTTCGTGCTAGTTCCTGAAATCTTTATAGTAGGGAAGCAAATGAGCCAAGTACAACTGTCATGTTCTGCATAGCTTGGTCCGGGTCATCTGACTCAGACGACAAGGAAGTAAAGAAAGGACAGACATGAGATACATGCACAGAGAAGCTGGGATCAGATGGGCTGTGTTCACTCTGACTGATGGGCACTAACCTGGAACCTCTGTTCCAGCAGGAGAAGGCAGGAGTCGCTAGTCTTGGTAGGGGACCACTGTAAGGGAGCAGGCTCAAGTTGCAGTCATCACAGAGGAAGAAGCTACATTTGCTAATTTTTACACACACCTATCAATCATCCATAAATATGTGTTCTTGGACCAGAGCGAGACTTCACCATTGCTTGGGCCTCACCCAGAAGGCTTTGTCAGTTCCCCGACATTGAAAGCGTTAGTGCCTTTGACATATCTGTGCATATGTCAACAGTACACATTCACTCAGGCCTCTGTCCATGTCTTCCACATTCACTAAAGATTTCCTCACTCCCTCACATACAACCTAACATGAAGAATGAAGGCATATGTAAGAATATGAACTATCAAAACGTGGATATGGATTGAGTACTAAAACATCGGGTCGACATTTATCTCTGGGGGGGTTGGGTATTGAACCTAGTTAAAAATAGTTGGCAGTTAGGCTAGTTGTAGACACCTGTAATCCAGCACCCAGAAAATTTAGGAAGGAGCTCAAGTACAGTCTAAGCTAAAAGCAAGTTCAAGGTCACCCTAAGCTACATGGTGAAATCCTGCTGTATAACACCAAACTCGAAAACTTGCTGAGTGCTAGAACACTTGCCTAGCATGGTAGAACACGTAGTTGTCTAGCATGTGGAAGGGCCTGGGTTTGATCCCTAACTGTAGTTTGCCATGTGTGTGTGTGTGTGTCTGTGTGTGTGTATACACATATTTACATATACATATATGAGCCACTATGATATATGACTGTTCAACTGGACCGACTGAAATTAAAACAGATAACATACAGCATTAAGTGCTTATTATAGGCTACTGCTACATACAAACTGTTAAACACATAAACACATTTTTATCTACATTTATGTTTCATTTCTGGTTATATACCTCAAAAGAAGTAATTTATAAAATACAGATCTAGGAAACACTTAATGAGTCTTTCTTAATGGTAGCCACATATTGTAAACAACTGCTATATCTAGCAGAAGTATGCAAAATACATTAAAAAATGTATCAGTGGAGTTCAACAGACACAATCTCACAAATGTTTAACAAGAGAAATCTACCATGCATGAAATTGTGTATGCTATTGACTTACATTTATTGGTAGCCCAAGAAGAGACAAAAATCGCAGGTAGTGATGTTTGTACATGTGGTGATCATGTTAGGCTCCATACCATGCTAGGAAGTGCCGACTCTACCAAGGCATCACATGCTCTGCTATAGCTTGACCTTGGCTACATAGTTTTACACATTTTTAAAACTTATAATTTAAAACTTTTATTATTTTTAAAATTTTATTTAGTTTTATTCTTTAATCCTTTTTTTACAGTCCAGATCTCATCCCCCTCCTGATCTACTCCCCCACACTGCTCCCCATCCTGCACCTCCTCTCCGCTTCCCGCCCCATCTCAGGAGGATGTCCCCGCTCCCTCACTCCCACCCCAGTAGGTCTCCCCACTCCCTGGGGCCTCAAACCTCTCGATGGTTTACTGAGGCCAGACCAGGCAGTCCTCTGTTGTACATGTGTCAGAGGCCTCATAGCAGCTGGTGTATGCTGCTGAGTTGGTGGTCCAGTGTTTGAGAGATCTCTGGGGTCCAGGTTAGTTAAGACTACCGGTCTTCCTATAGGGTCACCCTTCTCCTCAGCTTCTTCCAGCTTTTCCTCAGTTCAGCCACAGGGGTCCCCAATTTGGGCCTGTCACTGGACCTCCTTTTCCTCATTCTCTTCTCCATTTTTGTCCCTGCAGTTCTTTCAGACAGGAACAATCCTGGGTCAGGGCTTTTGACTGTGGGCTGGCAACCCCATCCCTCACTTGATGTCCTGTCCCTCCACTGGAGGTGGACTCTAGAAGTTACCCCTCCCCACTGTTGGCTATTTCATTTAAGATCCCTCCCTTTGAGTCCTAAGAGTCTCTCACCTCCCAGGCCTCTGGTACATTCTAGAGGGTCTCCCCATCTCCTACCTCTCAGGTTTCCTGTTTACATTCATACTGCTGGCCCTCTGGGCTTCAGTCCTGTTCCCCCCAGTACCTGATCATATTTCCCCTTCTCCTCCCTGTCCCTTCTCTCACCTAGGTCCACTTTTCTCTGCACCACCCCCCCAGACTGATGGCTCAGCTGTTAAAGGCTAGGGTCACAAACAAAAATTTAAAACTTTTAAATGAATATTTTTCTTCAATATCTTGAAGTAGTGCATAAAGAGAATGATATAATAAAAGTCTATGGTTGTACAATGGGTGAGTCAGGCCAGGAGTTCAATGACTAGATAGTAGGAGATCTCAAAGAAGAGAAAACAGAAAGAAGGAAATAGTTTTTTTCTAAAAAAAGTATTTTAAAAGTTTCCAGAAATGTGAAGTATGATATTTTTGCCTTAAAATATGTAAGTGTGGGTCTGGGGACCATAGTTTTTATAAAATCCTGAAGACTTGAGTTTAGGTCCCCAGCATCTGTGTTAAAACCTTGGACACGTCTGTAAGCTCAAACCGCAGGATAAGGGGCTAGGACAGGCAGTCACAGAACTCCTGGCCAGCAGCCAGCAGAGCTGAAATGCAGAGCTCCAGGTTTAGTAAGGAGAGCTTATCTCAAATGGTAAGATGGATAGCAACTAAAGAAGACCTCTCTCTCTCAAACTCTGTCCTCCACAGGTGACACAGAGGAACACACACACACACACACACACACGTGTGAGCACACACAAAATGAGCACTTCTATACTTAGATGTCATACATCAATCAACATATTGGAACATGAGCATACACAGATTACTTAGTACTAATATAGTTATAACAAATGTTCATTATAGATAGAAAAGGTCCAGTTTGCAGGGACTGGATTTGTCAAGTGGTGTTTTAAAAGTACATCAGTAGGATCTGAGAATTAATTGCACAAAGATGAAGGAAAAAAAGGAGTCAAACTCCTTAAGTAAGTTGTATCCCTGATTTTGATATAAAATGATAGGACAGTGGGAGCATGTTAGATGAAGAGAGGAAAATCCTTCTGAAGCTTTGTAGGGAGAGGCAGTGCTTTGGTGTGAATCCATTTTATGTTCTCATATTTGTAAATTACTAATTCACAAGCAATATCCTCTTATTAATATATCCTTTTCTGCCATGGATAATGTAATTCATTGAAAAATACTATTTTACTGATATCTAAAGTGAGATGCCTTACTCTTATTTGTTTTACATTTTTGTAACAAGGAATAATCAATCATCTTATGACAACTATGGTTAAAACAGAAGCAGTTGGAAAGTGGGAGGCAAGAACAGAGTCCGGAAAGGGGCAGAGTTTGCATGGGGCGGTGCTTGGATGGGGCGGGGTGCCTGTGGATGGGGGCGGTGGCTGGATGGGTGGGGCGGTGCTTGGATGGGGCGGTGCTTGGATGGGGCGGTGCTTGGATGGGGGCGGTGCTTGGATGGGGTGGTGCTTGGATGGGGCGGTGCTTGGATGGGGTGGTGCTTGGATGGGGGCGGTGCTTGGATGGGGTGGTGCTTGGATGGGGGCGCAGGTGCTTGGATGGGGCGGTGCTTGGATGGGGTGGTGCTTGATGGGTGCGGGTGGCTTGGATGGGTGGGTGCTTGCATGGGGTGGTGCTTGGATGGGGTGTGGTGCTTGGATGGGGTGGTGCTTGGATGGGGTGTGGCTTGGATGAGGGTGGTGCTTGGATGGGGCGGTGCTTGCACGGGGTGGTGCTTGGATGGGGTGGTGCTTGGATGGGGTGGTGCTTGGATGGGGGCGGTGCTTGGATGGGGTGGTGCTTGGATGGGACGGTGCTTGGATAGGGTGGTGCTTGGATGGGGGCGGTGCTTGCACGGGGGTGGTGCTTGGATGGGGTGGTGCTTGGATGGGGGTGGTGCTTGGATGGGGGCGGTGCTTGGATGGGGTGGTGCTTGGATGGGACGGTGCTTGGATAGGGGTGGTGCTTGAATGGGACGGTGCTTGGATAGGGTGGTGCTGTTGCAGGGGGGCTTGGATGGGGCGGTGCTTGGATGGGGGTGGTGCTTGGTTGGGGCGGTGCTTGGATGGGGGCGGTGCGTTGGATGGGGGTGGTGCTTGGATGGGGGTGGTGCTTGAGGGGGGGTTGGATGGGGCGGTGCTTGATGGGGGTGGTGCTTGGATGGGGTTCTGGTGCTTGCACGTGGGTGGGGGCGAGTTGGTATGGGGGCGGTGCTTGCATGGGTGTGCTTGGGTTGGGCATGCCAATGTGCAGTTGAGCTTTCACTTTCTAATGTATTCTCCATGGCTCCTAGATAACCGTCTGTCTGAAAAAGTTATCTGTAATTGAAAATGATGGGAAAGAAGATACTTCGTTTTAAAGTGACCATTAAACTATTATGCAGCCTTTATGGCTTCCTGTCAGTGAGTGTTAGTTAGATTTCCGTTATTGTGGTAAAAAGCTATGCAATATACAAAGAGAAAGGTTTTTATGTGGGCTTAAGGTTTCACAAGCCTCCGCTCCCTTGGTGTCATTGCTTTGAGCATGTGGTAGCACATCATGGCAGGAGAATGTGACTGAAAGGGCTTCTCAAGACTGAAGGAATGGGTAATGTCTCTACCTCTTCGGAGGCCCTACATCTTAAAGGTACATCCAGTTCCCAATAGCCACCTGAAATA
>JAJTUV010005306.1:0-10494 GCA_021653895.1 Mastomys natalensis
TGGACATAGGGGCTAGAGGGCCTAGAGAGGGGCCAGAGAGGACCATAGAGAATGCCATAGTGAGTGCTCGAAAACTTCCTAGAGAGGACATAGAGATGGCCATAGTGAAGGCCGAGAGGGTAGAGGGGAAAATAGAGATGGCCATAGTGAGGGTTTAGATAGGCCTAGGGGGAACATAAAGACGCAAGAATGGGCCATAAATGGGGGCCTGGAGATGACCATATAGACAGCAAATTGAGGGCATAGATAGCAACGAGAGAGGACCATAAGACGGCCATAATGAGGGCCTAGAGAGGCCTAGATGGGATAATAAAGACAAAAAAGTGAGGGCCTAGAATGGGCCTAGTGAGGGCATTGAGAGGGCCAAGGTGGGATCATAGAAAAAAGCCATAGTGAGGACCTAGAAAGGCCTAGATTGGAGCATAGATATGCTCATAGTAAGGGCCTAGAAAGGGCCGAGATGGGCCATAGACAAGACCATAGTTAGGGCTAAGAGAGCCTAGAGCAGATCATAGAGTGGTAAAAAAGTGAGGTCCTAAGAGCACTATAGATACAACCATAGTGAGTTCCTAAAGGGTGGTCTAATTTTGGCCATTGAGAGGTCATAGTGAGGGGCCCAAGAGTGCCTAAGAATACCAATAGATGGCCAAATTTGGGCGTGGGTCCCAAGAGAGGACCATAATGCGGTCATAGTGAGGGCATAAAGAGCGACTAGAGATGACCAAAGGACAGCCATGTGAGGACCTAGATAGGGCCTACATAGAACCAAAGACCGGGCTAATTAGGGCCTAGAGGGTGCTTAGAGAAGCCCACGATAAGGATATAGTGAGGGCCTCAAGAGGGCTTAGATGAGTCCAAGAGACGGCCATAGTGAAGGCCCAGAGAAGGCCTAGATGGGACCATAAAGACAACCATAGTGATGGCCTAAAGAGGGCCTAGAGTGGACGATAGAGATGGTCATAGTAGGGCCTGAGAGGGCCTAATGGGACCATAGAGACAGCCATAGTGATGCTTCGAGACTGCTTAGAGTGGATCATAGAGACGGCCATAGTGAAGGCACAGAGAGGCCCAAAAAGGGGACCATAGAGGTGCCATAGTTAGGGCCCCCCCGATAGAGCCTGAGAGGTCATAAGGACTGCAAGAGTGCGGCTAGTGGGTGCCCGGAGAAAACCTAAGATGGCAATATTGAGGGCAAGATAGAAACTAGAGAGGCCATATAGACGGCCTAATGAGGGCCTAGAAGGGCCTAGAGAGGACCATGACGGCCCTAGTGAGGGCCTAGAAGGTGCCAAGAAGACCTAGAGACAGGCATTGTGAGGTCCTCAAGTCGGCCTAGGTTGGACCATAGAGACGGCATAGTGAGGGCCTAGAGAGGATCATAAAACTGAAAGTACGGGCATAGTGGGGGCCTTGAGATGACCAACAGAACGAAACTGAGGGGCCTAGAGAGGGCCTAGAGAGGACCATAGTTACGGCTATATTGAGGCAAGATAGCGACTAGACAGGACCATATAGACGGCCATAAAGGGCCAGAGAGGGCCTAGTGAGGATCTGAGATACCATAGTGAGGGCCTAGAGGGTGCTTAGATGGGGCAAAAAGACGACAATAGGGGGGCCCTAGAGAGGGCCAAGAGGACCCAGAGTTGGCCTAGGAGGGCATAGAAAGGGGGTAGTTGGATTATAGAACCGGCTTAGTTTAGGGCCTAGAAGGGAGTAGAAATTTGACCATAGATAAAGCCTAGGAAGGCCTAGAAAGGGGCCGAGATAGGACCATAGAAAAGGCCATAATTAGGGCCTAGGGAGGGCAGGTAGACCATAGAGATGGTAATAGTGAGTCTTAAGGATGGCAGAGACCACTATAATACAACCATAGTGAGTTTCCCAAGATGGGCTAGATGTGACCATTGAGACAGCCATAGTGAGGGCATAGAAATTTGGGCCCAATGGGACCATAAAGATGACCATAGTGAGGGCCTAGAGAAGACAATAGAGAGAGCCATAGTGAGGGCTACAGAGGTAGACTAGAGAGGAAACCCAAGGGTCAGCATAGTGTGGGCATATAGTGGGCCCAGAGAGGATTACAGAGGACGATAAAGACAGTCATAGTTAGTGTCTGAATTTGTCCCATAAGGGCCAAGGGGATTTTCCCTAGTGAAGGCCTAAATAGGGCCTAGAGAGGACCGGGGGACAGCTGGGAAAGAGGGCCCCAGATAGGACCTAAGGAGGACCATAGAGCTGGCCATAATTAGGGCTTAGATAGGGCCTAAAAGGCCATAGAGACAGTCATTGTAAGGGCCTAGAGGGGACCTAGAGAGGACCATAGAGATGGAATAGTGAGGACCTAGAGGTCCCAGAGAGGACCAATATACGCCCATAGTGAGGGTCTAGAGAGGGCTGGGAGGGGCAATATAGACAGCTGAAATGAGGGCAAGGGGCCCAGAGAAGACCAAGAAGCGGCCATAATGAGGGAATAGAAGGCACCTAGAGAGGACCATAGATAACGCCATTGTGAGGTCCTAGGGTCGGGCCTACAGAAGACCAAAAAGTTCCGGCCGTATGGGGCCTAGATGCACCAAGAGGTGATCATTGGGGACGGGGGCCCTAGTGAGATCCAGAGAGAGCCCAGAAAGGGGCCATAGAGAAAGGCCATTTTGAGGGCCTAATAGGGAAAAGAGAGAACCATATAGTTTTCCCGAATCGGGCAATGGGGGCAAAGTGAGAAAAATAATAAGGCCATAGTGAGGGCAAAGAAGGGTTTACATAGGACCAAAGAGAAGGGATAATTAAAGGGGATAATTAGGGCCTAGGGGGTGCCTAGAGAAGAACCCTAGAATCAGGGCCTAGGAGGGGCTAGATGGGACGTAAAACTACCATAGTGAGGGCCTAGAGAGGCCCTTTGAAAGGAAATAGTGAAAGCCATTGTGAGGGGCCCATAGAAGGCCTAGAAATGACCATTTTAAATGGTCATAAATGGGGGCCTGAGGGGCATAGCTAAGAAACCATAGGACAGTCAAGTGAGGGGAGAGAGGCCCCGATGGGACCTTAGAGTGGTATTGTCAGGACCCAGAGAGGGTTCTACCTGGACCATAGAAACCAAATCTAGTGAGAGTAGTGGGTGCCTAGAGAGACCTAGAAGTGGCCATAGTGAGGTCCTTTAAGGTTTAGGGTGTCACCATTGAAAAGGACAAGGGGCAAATTGGGAGGTCCTAGAAAAATATCTGGAGATGGCCACAGTTTGGGCCTAGGAGGGCCTAGAGGGACCACAGAGGACCTAGTGAGGTCCTAGAGGGGCAAGGGGGGCCTTTGAGAGGTCCTAGAGAGGACCCCTGGGTTAGGGCTTAGATAGGGCCTAGAAAGACCTAGAGCCCCTCATTGTAAGGGCCTAGAAGGTACCTAGAGAGGCCATAGAGATGGCCATAGGAGGGCTGAGAGAGGAGATGGGTGACCATAGAGAGGGGATAGGGGGAAACTTTGAGGGTCACCCTGAAACGGAATAGTGGGGGGATAGAGAGGGCCAAGAGAGGATCAAAAGACCGCACATAGGGGAGGGTTAGTCTGCCTAGGGTGGGACCAAGAGACGGGACATTGTGGGGTCTAGAAGGGGCCCGACAGGGGCCATAAGGGGACCGAAAATGTTAGGGCGAAAAGAAGGCCTAACAGGGCCCTAGTTTCATTAATTTTTTGGGGTCTTTTTGGGTTCTAGAGAGGATCTTGATAAGTCGATATTTAGAGCCTACAGGGGCCTAATGTAACATTTTGGTGGTCATAATGAGGACTTATAAGGGCCTAGGAGGGCCAAGAGAGGGACATAGTGAGGAACCCAGTGGGCCTAGAAAGGGGCCCCTAATGTTGGCCAAGGGGGACTAAAGAGAAACATAGAAGAGAGCCTAGACAGGATCTAGAAGAGACCATAGAGAAGAAATAGTGAGGGCCAAAAAAGGCCCTAGAGAGGTCTTAGAGAGGGGGCCAATAAGAAAGCCATAGTGAGGCCTTTGAGAGGGCCTTGATGTGGCCAAAGAGATGGCCATGTGAAAGACCTAGAGAGGGCCTAGATAGGGAATAAAAAAACCCTATGAGTGTTAGAGGGGGCAAGAAAGGATCCAAGAACGTCCAATGGGGCCTAGATGGGATCCTAGGGGAGGCACAGTTAGGGCCTAGAGAGGGCCTAGAGAAGACCTTGGGGGACGCCATAGTGGAGCCAGAGAGGGCCTAGAGAGGGGGCATAGAGAAGATGATTAAATGTGGGCCTACAGAGGGCCTTGAGAGGCCTAGAGAGGTTTCCCAGTGAGGCCCCTTGAGTAGGTTAGTTTAGGATTAAGACAGCCAGAAGGTCCCTAGTGAGGACCATTGAGTCAGGATGTGAGGTTAGAACAGTAAGAAGGGAAAATAAAAGATGGCCATATTGAAGGCCTTAGAGCGGGCGAAGATAATGCCAGAGAGGTCCCTAAGGGGGACCTTTGAGGCTGCCATATGAGGGTCCCAGAGAGTGCTTAGAGGGACCATAGAGATGACCATAGAAGGGGTCTAGAGGGGGCCCCAGAGAACACCATTGAGATGGCTATAGGGAGGCCTTGGAAGTCCTGGAGAGGCCCAAAAGACGGGCCCTAATGAGGGCATAGAGAAGGCCTAAATGGGACCCTTATAATGGCCACAATGGACTGCCCGAAGGGCCTAGTTCCAACCATAGAGACAGTAATAGTGAGTGCCTAAAAAAGGTGCCTAGGGGACCATAAATCATCCTTAGAAAATGCCTAAAAGGGGTTTATTTGACAAATGAGATGGCCAAAAGTAAGGGCCTAGAGAGGCCCTAGAAGACGCATAGAGTGTCCCCCCAGTGAGGGCAAAGACGGCCTGCCAGGGCCTGAAAGGTACATTAAAAAACCTAGGGGATAGCTTGTGAAGGCTAGGAAGGCATAGGGGAGGTCCTATAGAGGCCATGGGACACTGCCTAGGGAGGGCCTAGAGGGCCTAGAGAGGAGCCAAAGGAAAACAACCCTAGGGGAGAGCCCAGTGAGGCCTAGAGAGGACGTTAGGCCCTCCATATTGAGGGACTAAGGGGGGACCTGAGAGGACCATAAAAAAAGGCCTTTGTGGGGCAAGAGACGGCTTAGATGGGGACATATATACACCTGTGGGGCCAAAAAATGGGCCCTAGATGTGACCATCTAGACGGGCATAGTGAGGGCCCGAGAGAGGCCCAAAAGGACCATAGAGAAGCCATTCTGAGGTCCTAGATTGGGCCTAGAGGGACAACTTAGACTGCCGGGAATGCAAGCATGAGGGGGGCTTGGAGGACCCTGGACAGCCAAAAGAGGGCCTTATGAATTTTAGAGAGGGCCAATGAACAGCTGTAATGAAGACCTAGAAGGCCAAAAAAGAGGGCCAAATCGATTGGCAATAGTGAGAACCTAGAGAGGGTGTGATGAGCATACAGACTTCCCTATTAGGGCCTAGGAGGGACCTTGGGGAGGACCATAAGAGACAGTAATAATTGGGCCCCAGAGGGTGCCTAGATAGGACAATAGATTGGCCTTAAGTGGGCACCTAGGAGGGTTGATATGAAATTTAGATACCATTAAAAGAGGACATACAGAGGGCCTAATGGGACCTTTTAGACCCGCCAAGTGAGGGGATAGAGAGGGCCTAATTTGACCATTTAGGGCGGCCATAGTGAGTGCCTACAGAGGGCCCAGAGAAAAACCATAGAGACGACCCTGTGAAGGGCCTAGAGTTTGGGCTTATAGAGCACCCAGAGACAGCAATAGTGAGGGCCTAGAGAGGGCCGAGGGTTGGACCATAGTGAAGTCCATATTGAGGGCCCCAGAGGAAAATCTAAAGTGTACCATAGAGCCCCGCATAGTGATGGCCTAGAAAGTGCCCGGAGAAGAAAATAGTTAAATGCCATGTGTGGTACTAGAAGGGCCCCCAGGGTGTGACCATTGAGAAAAGTCATAGTGAAAGTAGAGGGGCCAGAGAAACCATGTTGATGGCCAAAGTTAGTGACAGAGAGGCCCTTGTGGATTTAGGGGACAACCATAGTGGGGGGGCCTAGGATGGCTAGGAAACCATGTGGTGGCCAAAGTTGTGACTAGAAAAGGCCCAGATAGGATTAGAGGACCCAAGTAGGGCATAGAGATGGCCTAAGAGATTCCTAGAGGGACCAAAAGAGACATCCTAGGGGAGGCAAAGAGATGGCCTAGAGGGTTTCCTAGAGAGGACCAAAGAGACCTCCCTAGGGGAAGGGGGCCCCCAAAAGAGGGGAAAAGAGGGCCTAAGGGTCCTATAGGGATATATAATGGTCATTGTGAGGCCTAGAACGGGGGTAGAGAGACCATAGAGATGATTTATAGAGTGGGCCTAGAGTGAGCCTAGAGAGCCCAAATATAAACAGCAATTGTGAGGTTCTAGAGAGTTCCTAGAGAGGACCATAAAAATAGCTGTTAGTGAGGTCATAGAGAGTGCCTAGATGGCCACATGTAGATGGCCATAGTGAAGGCCTATACAGGCCTAGATGGGAACCAGAGATACGGTCACAGTGAGGCCTAGAGAGAACTGCAATGGAACCATAGAGACTGCCATAATGAGGGCCTAGAGAGGGCCTAGAATGGCCAAAAAGAGAGGAATAACAGTTAGGCCTAGAAGGTGCCTGGAGAGGGCCATAGACCGCCATTGTGAGGATCTAGAGAGGGCCTAGAGAGGGCCATAAAGATAGCCATAGTGAGGGCATAGAGAGTTCCTAAATGGGACCATATAGATCACCATGTGAGGGCCTATAAGGGCCTAGATGGGACGATGTAGATGGTCATTAGTGAGGGCTAGGAGGTCCTAGATGGGACCATATAGATGACCATAGTGAGGGCCTATAAGGGCCTAGATGGGACGATGTAGATGGTCATAGTGAGACCTAGAGAGGGCTGTGATGGAACCATAGAGACTGCCATAGTGAAGGCCTAGAGAGGGTCAGAGAAGACAATAGAGATGATAAACAGTTGGACCTAGAAGGTGCCTATAGAGGACCATAGATATGGCCATAGTGGAGGGCCTAGAAAGGGCATAGGAGGACCATAGTGATGGCCTAGTGAAGGCTAAAAGAGGGCCTAGAGAGGACCATAGAGACAGCCATAGTGAGAGTCTAGAGAGGCTGAAATTTGGCATAGAGATGGCAATAGTGAGGTGCCTAGATAGGGCCTAATTGGAAACAGAGAGGGCCATGTGAAGGCCTAGAGAGGGCTGTGATGGGACCATAGAGACTGTCATTAGTAAGGGCCTGGACAGGACATATGAGATGAAACAGGTCCTAGAAGGTGCCTAGAGAGAGGACCATTAGTATGGCCAATAGTGAGGGCCTAGAAATTGCCTAGAGAGGTCCATAGTGATGGCCTAATGAGAGCTAAGAGAGGGCCTAGAGAGGTCCTACAGAGGACAATAAGACGGCCAGAGTTAGGTTCTAAAAGATGCTTAGAGAGGACCTTGAGATGGGCCACAGTGAGTGACTTGAGAGGGCCTAGATGGAACCATAGAGACTGCCATAGTTGGGGCCTAGAGAGAGGACTAGATAGGACCATAGAATCGGACATGATGAGGGCTAATAGAGGGCCTAGACAGGAACGATAGAGACGGCAATATTGAGGGCCTAGAGAGGGCCCTAGATTGAACCATTTACATGGCCATAGTGTGGTCATTAAAGTCCTAGATGGGACATAGAGGACTGCCATAGTGAGGGTCTAGAGAGGAAATAGATAGGATCATAGATAAGGCCCATAGTGAGGACTTAGAGAGGGCCCTAGAAAGGACCAGAAAGACTTCAAGAGTGTGGGCAAAAGGGTGGGCCTAGAGAGGACCATATAGATGGCCATGGCGAGTGTCTAGAGGGTCCTAGAGAGGACCATAGAGACGACCATACTGAGATCCAATAGTGGGCCTAGAGAAGACCATAGAGATGGCCATACTGAGGGCCTAGAAGTTTCCTAAAGAGGACCCTTGAGACGGCCATAGTCAGAGTATACATAGGGCTAGAGAGGTCCTAGAGAGGACATAGAAACTGCCATAATGAGGGCATAGAGATGGCTGGAGAGAACAATGGAGACAGCCATAGTGAGGGCCTAAGATGACCTAGAAAAGAACCATAGAAACTGCCCTAGTGAGTGCCTAGAGAGGGTCTAGATAGGACCATAGAGATGGCCTTAGTGAGAGCCTAGAGAGGGCCTAGAGAGGACCATAGAGACTGCCATAGTGAGGGCATAGAGATGGCTGGAGAGGACAATAGAGATGGCCATAATGAGGGCCTAGAGAGGGCCTAGAAAGGACCTAAGAAACGGCCCTAGTGAGTGCCTAGAGAGAGCCTAGAAGTGACCATTGATATGGCCATAGTGAGACCCTAAAGGGGTCTAGAGAGGATCATAGAGAGGGCCATAGGGTGGGTCTAGAGGGTTTCCTAGAGAGGACCTTATATGGCCATAGTGATGGCCTAGATAGAGTCTAATAGGGGCCATAGAAAACTGCAATAGTGAGGGCTAGAAGGGGACTACAAAGAATGATAGAGATGGCCATATTGAGGTCATAGAGGGGGGCTAGAGAGGACCATAGAGATGACCATAGTGAGGGCTTAGAGGGACTCAGAGAGGATCATAGAGATGACCTAGGAGGTGGCCTAGAGGGTTCCTAGGAGGACCATAGAAACAGCCATAGTGAGAGCCTAGAGAAGGTCTAAACAGGACAATAAGGGCGGCATAGGGAGGGCCTAAAGGATGCTTAGAGATGACCAATGAAATGGCCATAGTGAGGACCTAGAGAGGTCCATAGAGACGGCCTAGATGTGGTCTAGAGGGGGCCTTGAGAGAACAGAAGGACTTCCATTGTCAGGGCCTAGATGGGGCTATAGTGAGGGCCTAGAGGGGTTCTACATAGGACGATAAAGACGTCAATAGTGATGGCTAGAAAGGGCCTATAGCTGACCTAGAGTCGGGTCATAGTGAGTGCCTAGAGATCACCTAGAGAGGGCCATAGAGAAGGCCATAGTGAGGGCACAGAGGGAGCTTAGATCGAACCATAGAGAAGGTCATAGTGAGGGTCTAGAAGAGTCTAGATGAGACCATGCTACAGCCTTGTGAGAAAACGAAGGAGGGCCTAACGAGAGCCATAGAGATGGCCATAATGAGGGCATTAGAGGGGCCGTAATGAAGGCGAGGAGCGGGCCTAGAAGGGACCATAAAACTGCCAGAGTGCGCCTCATTAGAGGTGGCCAAGGAGAGGACCATGGAGATGGCCATTGTGAGGGTCTAGAGAATGCTTAGAGAGGACCATTTGAGACGGCCATAGTGGGGCATAGAGTGGGCCTATTGGGGACCATAGAGACAGCCAAATAGAGAACCTACAGGGAACAAGAGATGGTCATAGTGAGGGTCTAGAGAGGGTCGAGACGGGGCCATAGAGACGGCCATAGTTAGGGGATAGATAGAGCCTTAATGGACCATAGATACGCCCATAGTGAGGGCCTTAGATTAGAGAATAGAAAGGACATAGAGACGGTCATAGTGAGGACCTAGATAGATCCTAGATTGGACGATAGAGGACAGCCATTAGTGAGGGTTGATATGTCCTAGAAAGGCCATAGAGATGGTCATAATGAGGACCTAGAGAGGGCCTTGATAGAACCATAGAGTCGGCCATATGAATGGAAAGACAGGGCCTATAAAACACCATAGAGATGACCATAGTTAGGGGCTAGAGAGGGCCTATGGGGACCAGAGAGACGGCCATTAGTGAGGGCATAGATAGAGCCTAGATGGGACCATAGATACGCCCATAAGTGAAGGTCTAGATAGAGAATAGTAAGGACATTAGAGACGGTCATAGTGAGGGCCTAGAGGGTGATAGAGAGGGCATAGATACGGTCATAGTGAGGGCCTAGGAGGGCGAGATGGGAGCATAGAGATGGACATAGTGAGAGCCTAGAAAGGGCCTAAATGGGACCATTAGTGACGGCCATAGTAAGGGCCTAGAGAGGGTCTAGATGCATCTTTGAGATGGCCATACTGGAGTACCAAGAGATGGCCTAGATGGGATCATAGAGACGAGACATGGCCATAGTGGTGCCTAGAGAGGGCCTAGATAGGACAATAGATTACGGCCATAGTTAGTGCAAAGAAAGGGGCCTAGAAAAGTCCTATGTGTGGCCTAGTGAGGGCCTGAGAGGGCCTAGATGTATCCATTGAGATGGCCATTAGTGAGTACTAAGAGATGGCCTAATGGGGCCATAGAGATGGCCATAGTGAGCGTCTAGAGAAGGGTCTAGATAGACCATTAGATATGGCCATAGTGAGCGCTAGAGAGGTCCTGATAGGACAATAGATACGGCCATAAATTAGTGCAAAGAAGGGCCTAGAAAAGTCCATATGTGTGGCCATAGTGAGGGCCTAGAGAGGGCCTAAATGTTCCATTGAGATGGCCATAGTGAGTACTAAGAGATGGATATATGAGGCCATAGAGATGGCC
>JAJTUV010005307.1:0-28075 GCA_021653895.1 Mastomys natalensis
AATGCATGTTAAATGTGATGTTTCTGTTAAGATATGTTTTTTTGGATTTTCGCATAAACATTAGTACCACGTGGTCATGTATGTTACATTGTTTTGAAAAGAACATACAAATAACTTGCTCTATTACAGCTAAAACTCACCATACAGAGTAATGAAGTGACTTGTTGAATAGGTACTCAAGAGGCAAAGCATTCTTAGTTCCTGAGCTAAATGTAACTACTAGAATGCTGAAAACACTGAATGTTTGTTAAATTTGATGTTTCTGTTAAACTAAGTTTTTTGGATTTCACATTAACACTTGTATCACTAGTCCATGCATGCTACATTGTTTAGTATACAACTTCCAAGTAAGGTGCACTATAACAGCTAAAATAAACCATACAAAGTAATGAAGTGAGCTGTTTAACAGATACACGAGAAGCAAAGCGTTCTTTGTTCCTTAGCTAAATGCAACTACTACAAAGCTGAAAACACAGAATGCAATTTAAATGTGATGTTTCTGTTAAAGTATGTTTTTTGAATTTTTGCATAAACAGTTGTATCACTAGGCCATTCATGTTACATTTTTTCATATAGAACTTACAACTAAGTTTCTCTATAACAGCTAAAATTCACCATACAAAGTATAGAAGTGACCTGTTGAGTAGATACAGGAGTAGCAAAACATCCTTAGTTTCTGAGCTAAATGCAACTACTAGAAAGGTGAAAACACTGAATGCATGTTACATGTGACGTTTCTGTTAAGACATGTTGTTTGGATTTTGGCATAAGCACTTGTACCAGCCGGCCATACATCTATCATTGTTTCGTATAGAATGTACAAGTAAGTTGCTATTTTACAGCTGAAAAGCACTACACAATGTGATGCAGTAACCGTCTGTATAGATACATGAAAAGCAACCCATTGTGAATACATGAGCTAAATGCAACTACTATATCTATCTGTCCATTCTGCCAGAAGTAGATCTGAGCTTCCTCTAAGTCTCCTGCCTGCAAGCATAACAGAGTATCAATAGTGTCAGGGATTGGATTTTGCCCATGGAATGGGTCTCAAGATTGGCCAGTCACTGGTTGCCCATTCTCTCAGTCTTTGCTCTGTCATTATTCCTGTAGTACTTGTTGTCAGGACAAATTTAGGTTTCAAGCTTTTGTGGGTAGGTTGGTGTCTTTATCTCTGCACTTGGAGTCCTGCCTGGCTGAAAAAAACATGGCCACTTCAGGTTTCATATCCCCTACTGCTAGGAATCTCAGCTAGAGTCACATGCCTATACGCCCTGGTGCCTCCCCCAGCCCAGTTCTCAGGCAAGTCATAGAGATGCACTGACCCCAGCCACAATTTCCATTCACTCTCAAGGCTCTTTCTCCTTGTCTCTCCTCACACCAGATCCTGATGTCCTACACCTCCCCATCCCCATTTCTCCCCAGTTTCCTCCTTCTGTCCACCTCCATTGACTATTTTATCCCATTCCTCTAACTGAGTTGCCTTGTCTGGCCTCACTGGAAGAAAAGATGCAGTGACTTGTTGTGCCAGGGTGGCAAGATATCCAGGGGTAGCCTTCCCCTTCTCAGAGGACAAGGGGAGGTTGGTAGGGGCTGTGTCAAGGGGGGAACTGTGAGGAGGGGAGGGCTGTGATTGGGATGTAAAGTCAATAAATATTAATGAATGAAAAAATATGGGGGCTGGGGAGAGATGTCATTGGTTAAGAGCACTTGCTGCTTTTCCAAAGGACCCAGTTTCAGTTCTCAGCACCCACATGGCAGGTCACAACTGTCTGTAACTCCAGTTCCATTGGATCTGACACCCTAAAAAAGACATACAGGCAGGCAAAAATACTAAGCATGTAAACATAAAATTTAAACAAGAGAAAAATAGAATAATTCAAGTATAACACAAACACAGTATAAAAAATGTATAAATTAAACTTCGACAAGGGAAGAAAAGAAATTACAAATTTCAAATATTATTTAATTTATAAAATTGTATAAGGGTACATTATCTATAAGGAGATAGATACAAATATTTATGTAAATTCTAAAATCAAACTTAACCAAAAGATACTTTTCTAAATTCATATTTAAATGTATATGTAAAACTTATGAAGTTTTACATTGATAAAGAACTTTTAACTATGAATATGTGAAATATAATAGAAAATAATTAACATCTAGCATTTATATCTATAAAGACATTAAACAATCATAGCAAAGTTAGACACACTTATTTGTCTATAAGTAAAAAGGTATCAAGTTTTCTTTAACCTTTATTTTATTATTAGTTATATGTCTGTCTGGGGACTGGGTGTGAGTAAAAGAAGGTGTACACAAAGGCCAGAAAAGACTGATAAATCTCTTGAAGTTACAGGGAGTTTTGAGCTACTGAGAGTTGATGCTGGGAATCAAATCCACGACCCCTGCAAAAGCAGCTGTAATACTCACTCTTGGAGCTTTCTCCACACTCCCACTTTAGGGTTTTATTTTGAGTAATTAAAAAATAAACAAACAGCTGTGATAGAACCACAAGCTTAATGTGAAGATTTGAATAAGAACATAAATAACTCATTCTGGCTTATATAGAAAGAAAGTTCTCATAGATTGTAAAGCATTCAATGCATTGTCTTCAATATAAGGCTTAACGTGATAGTCACAATGGACATGTGAACTTCTAAGATGTTATACATCATGGTCAATGCATTATTGAATTCAGTAGAAAGTTACTTGAAACATAGCTGGACTTACAGGGGACACTGGAGTTTCGAAATAAGGAAAATGCATACTATTTCCAGCAATCCCATTGAGCATATAAAACTTTGAGAAAGTTGTTCAAAAGTCTAAATGAGAATGCAGGCAGGTGACTTTAGAGATCACATGACTAAATGTGTGTCTATATTTAGAGAAAAGAATCATATGTATGGAATCTGAAAATTATTATGAAAACTTTTCAAAACCAGAGAATTCATATACAACACATTATTTTTGAGGAAATAAAATCTCCTGCCCTAGAGGCAATACAAGTACTTTTCAAACATATCTACTTACCAAACCTAAAGGGAAACAAAAACAAAGGAATGATATTATTTACTGTTGCTGTACAGGATGACTGACATTAGACACTTTACAAAGCAATTGGCTTATTAGGTAATTGCTTCCTAGGCTGAAAATACAAAATGAGGCAGGTTTGTGCCATCAGCCTCTGAAGAACTTGCACCTGGATATGTAGAAACAAAGTAGGAATTGCATGTGGCAACCCCTAAAAATGGAGACGACCCACTGATGAACTTATTTCTGCAGAGTATAATTAGTGCATTTCAAATTCAGCATTCTGTACCTTAAATGTCCCTTCTTCTTAAAGATTCCACAGCTCCAACCTTAACACACATGTAGGCCTATGCCCCCTACACATGGTTTCTTGGTGACAAAACACGTTAACCTACACAGATATACTTCTAGCTTTGCTTAAGATGGCAATCACACATCAATGACTGAGTACTTACAAATCATACTACTTCCAACATTTCTTTTGTAAAGCTGAGGACCCGAGAGCTCCACCCCCTGCACTATACAATAGCTATTGCGGATGTCCTTGTTTAGCACCTGTTTAGGCAGTCTTGTGGTATAGGTTCTGAGAACATTATGAGACACAGTCTCACAGCAAATTAACACACCCTCTGGCTCTTATGAACTTTTCATCCCCTCTTGTTAAATGATGCCTGGGCCTTAGATGTGAAAGTAGTATTGTAGATGTATCCATCTCGGTCTGGGTTCCACAACAATGCATTTTAATGCATTGGAGGTTTCTGTAATAGTTTCTATCTGTTGCAAACATAAGTTTCCTGGTTGAGGGTTGAGGTCTATGCTTATCTGTGGCTATAATGACACATATTTAGAATGTAGTTAGTTTTCCCGAGGGATGAGCACAAGAGGATATCATCAATACCATATGCTTACCTTGAAAACATATGTACCAGTAATGCTATACAGACTGAGCTGTTTGTATTTAGGAATATATAATGAAAAAGAGACCACGAATTTTAAAAGAGCAATAAAGGTTATATGGCAGTGTTTGAGGGAGGAAAGGGTTGGGGAAATGATATAATTATATAAAATCTCAAAAGTAAAAAATTATTCTTTTGAAATTTAAAATAATGAATGTATACTACTTCACCACATTTCTAAAGCTTAGAAGCCCACGAAAGTCTCAGCAAAGTACCTCTGTGTCAGGATTTTTCTTAAGGTTGAAATAAAAATGTAAATGTGTGGTACAGGTACATAAATGTGTTACCAAGATTAGAGAAACAATTTCCAAGAATGTCCCGGGTATTCTATGTCTATCAGCTGGTAACCTCAATTAGTTGCTAAGTAGATTTTCCTGAAACTTGCCTGAAAAACCTTAACACTTGGCATCTTGTTAGCTCCACTGCAAATGATGTTGGAGAGAAGAGAGTGCACAGTATAAGAAGCATTGTCGTATGACACAGTCTCCATGTGCTCCAACAGATTTTCTTAAGGAGTATTCTTGTTGCCATACATTCCTGGTAGATGCAGTCAATAAACTGTCCATCTAACCAGCACAATATGGGGTTGTGAGTTAAGCTTGCCACTGGGATAAAAGTGTAGACCAGAAAAATACCATAAGAAACAACTCAGAATACAGTAGCCTGATAACAATATGCAATTATGTGACTGGCTTCTTTTTGTACACAGTTTGAGGGAAGCACATGTTCATATGATATTCATCCATATGTACATAACTGCTCATCCATTCTCTTGCCAGATATATTGATGATGTTAATTTTGCCAATACATGTAACATAAAAAAGTTTTCATAGGCCTTGTTGCATAAATGTGAAAATGTTGCCATAGAACATTTATTATTGGTAAGTATAGATGTTAACTTCTTGTGTACAACTTCAATTTTTGATGCTGTTTGGCAATGTATTTATTCCCAAAGTGCCATGCCAGAGAATCCCCACTCTTACTATTTTTATTGAATTGTAGAATACTCCTCTTTGGTATTTTGACAAAATCAAAGGCTATGAAAGAAAATACATTGGAATTTAAAGTTTGGGTTTTTTGTTTTGTTTTGATTTTTTTGTTTTTGTTTGTTTTATTTCTGGTTACTCATGTTCTTGTGTAATGTTCACGTTCTAGTTTGCTTTTCTGCTACTGTGACAAAGACTGATGAAAAACATATTGGGAAGTAAAGAGACTAATGCGCTTTACAGGATGTAACCCATAGTCAAGAAAAACAGAACCAGTTCAGACAGGAAGTAAAGCAGAGACCATGAAGAAAGACTTCTTACTGTCATCCACAACTATCATCATTAGACATTTCCAAACTATGAACCTAGAGAAAACACCACCAACTACAGTAATATAGGGCTTCTACTCTCAATTACCAATTGAGAAATTGCTGCACAGACATGCTATAGACCAGTCTGATGGAGCTAATTATTCAGTCGAGATTTCCTCTTCTAAAGTGTGCTAAGTTGACAACCAAGGATTGATACCACACCATCTTTCCTGATTCGTATAGATTCATATTGTTAATCTTGTGAATGGACTTTTTCTGTCTTTCATCATTGTTTATTGATTTGATTATAACTTTGAGAATTATTTTTAAAATCTTATTTTATAATCTTATTAGACACATCTTTCACTCTGCCCTATCCATACATGCTGTTTTCAAATCTCTGCCTGTTTTGGTTTGGTAACCTGTCTTCAAAGTATCCACTGAATGATAGCCCAATTTATGATATTCTCATTGTAAGGTTTATGTCTAAGAAAATGTTCCTAACCAGAAACTATAAACATCATTTACAATTTAATTAATTTTTAAGAGTTTAGTTTCAAGCCATGACCTAAACACACACACACACACACACACACACACACACACAACACATATCTTGTCAATGGTTATACTTATGTGTGTATTTGTGTATGAATGCTATCTACCATACACACTGTCTGGCTGTGATATGCTGATCTGCTGATCCTGGTCATCTGGTCAGAGTCCAAAATGCAATCAATCTACAAAACATGGACTGCAATATACAGAGGAATACACAAAACTAAATCTTTACAAAGAAAACTAAACATGAAACAGTGATCTCAGACAGTGAAAGATGCCAGGAACATGGAACAACTCATGAGCTCAGCTACTCAAGTCAAGTCTGTGTGATGATCATGAGCTTTTGATCCTTATGACTTGATTTATCTCAGCTGTCTGGTACTGTAATGGAAGCTCACTCATACAGTAAATTACTATATTATTACAGTAATAGTCATTTAGCCTTTCATGATCTTTGAAAATGCATCATTTCCTATTGATTTTTCCATACGGTTTCACCATGTAGATGATCAATTCTGAATAGTCAATATCCACTTTATATTTTCTATATTATCCATTTTCTTTTGTCTATGAAACTCTGATGTTAAAAATTTACTGGTTTCATAATATATTTTGTACATTGATTTTCCTGCTAGGTTAGTATTCTCAATCATTTCCTCATATTATCTTATCCAATTTTTCTCAGTAATTTTGGTTGTTATTAAATTTATATCAATTATGGAGTACCAGAGGATAAATTTATACAATATGTAGCATTTTTCATCAATAGAAATGCTTCATTCATTGGTTTATTTAAGGGCTTTTTATCTCTCTCAGTAATTTTCTTCGTAAGTGTCTTAGATAGCTTTTATTAAATCCATTATTTGATAACTTACAACTCTTGCTGTTATTGCAGAGAAGCATGGTTTATTATTACATTTTAGAATCAGCTGTTGCTTTTATATATATGGTATTGATTTCTGGTTCTTGTTCTTGTAGTTGGCAACTTTGCTGTAATTTCTGTTTAATTCTTATTGCGTCAAGATTTCATTAGTTTGTATGTATTAGCAATCATATTACCTTTAAAAGAATAGCTTTAAAGGTGTAATATTTCATTGACTTTTATAGGTTTCTAATATTCTCCAGTACCAGTAATTTAGTCAGTCAATAATGATAGTAATATTGTGTGTCCTTTCTTGTTTGTAACTTCACTGTGTTTTTAAGTTTTGCTTTCAAGATGATATGTGTGTTTCAGTCCAAAATGATAAGGCAATTCTCCAAAGTTATAATACGTGCTTGCTCCTAGTGTACAAGCTTCATGTCATTTAGCAGTATTGACATGTATTTGTTTTGGAAACCACACAAAGGATTATACTGCTTTTTAAAATAAATTTATGTATCATGCTAGGCAAATATATTATCTGATAATAAGTTATTTTTACTAGAAAACTATAGATCTCATTTTAATATTGGCAACACAATATTTTATGTATGTATCTGTTAATAAGACAGACACATTTTAGTATTTTTGTTTTATTTGTAACAAATCCTTTCTTTTGGAAGTATTTTTTAATTCCAATGATTTTTGGTCTCACAAAGTTTCAACAAGGGCAACACTCTTATTTTTTATTTTACAAATATAAGAACTTGTAACAGGAGTTACAAATTACATTAGTATTTGTTAAAATTGGTTTAAAACTCTATTCAGGTAAAATTATTTTCATATCAATTATAAAATTAGTTTTAGTTTACGTAAGTTTACTGTTCATTTCATTCATACTAATTTTTGAAATTACTTTATCTGAAATTGCTATTTTAATTATCTCTCAATGATGTTACATAATATTTCATTTAATAAGTTGTTTAGTCTTTTAATAGTAATAATTTAAATCTATTGTATATCTTTATAAACGAGTATCTTTCAAGTCCTAACTTAATTTTTTTATCTCAATATTTCTTCTCTTCTATTTTTCTTAACTTTGCCTTATGTTTTCCCATTCTAAGGAACGATTCTTGATTTTTTATTGATAGTCATCAATGATACACTCAATTATAAAATAAGCTCATATATACATACAGAAGAATAAAAATGACCATATATAATCTTCATTTTTATATACAATAAAGTTATTTATACATAAATTTTTATTATCTAAGTTAAACTGTCCAATATGGAAAAAAAGGTTTAAGCAAATGAAAGAACATATCTGATTGCTATCAGACTGTTTATTCTGGAAATGTTAAAACACCAGAGAGGCCAGGTACCTTCTCTTTTCAGTTATGTTTATGTTTTGAAAATGTCAATATTGCTTTGAGGAGAATATAAGAAATGGCTTATGAATCATACACACTTTTAAAAAACAAAGAATAACAGTTATTAAAATAGAAATGTAATAAACTAAAATTCTTATCTCTTTTGCTTGGCTCCTTTAGCCTTCTCTGTGTGGTCAGTTTGTAACACATAGGTTTTGTAGTGGACCTAATTATTTCTTATGGAGAGTGTACTAGTATATTGGAAACTCAAAAGCCTATACTTTCATTTCTAGTTAAAAATGTCATCTGGATAGAAACCCTTGAAATAGCCTCTTTCCCCTTTTCACTAAGGTAGTTAGGGGGAGACTTAAGAAAATAAAATTGCACAACACTGAGCTAAGACTCACTGTCAAATTATTGTCAGAGTTTGAGAGGAATTTCCATTAACTACAAGGCCAAGGGAAGTGGATTAAACACACAATCAGTAAGAAGAAGCTTCTGTTGTGACTGCTGCCAGGATGCAGATAGGACGACCTTTTATCCCTCTCCCTAATCCTTGAATCAGAAACAAAATCTGAACCAAGCAGAAAATTGACTAGATACCCTGATACCCTTCTCCTAACTGCATGATTTATGTGTGTGTGTGTATGTGTGTGTGTGTATGTGACAGTGTTACAGTTCTGGTGTCCACAAGCCCTGATCCTAAAACTGTGTCACATCTATCTCCATTAAAATATGATTTTGAATGGTATATGTAATACAAAATGTAACTAGAAATTACTTTAATAATATCAAAAGGATTTACAAAACTACATCAATAACTACAAGGAGAAAATAAGCTCTGATAGTTTTTGTTTCTGCATTGGTTTTGTTTAATATTCTCCATCAAGAATTGGTGATTTAACACCAAATTATCAGCCATAAAGCAAACATCCCATTAATATTATACAGATTGAGCAGGCTGCATTTCAGAATATATATGTACAGACATAAATGAATGTAATAACAATTAATAAAGATGAAGCTATAAATTTGAGAGTAAGGAGGAGCATTTAGGAAGATTTGCATGAACAAAAGATAAAGGTGATAGTATGTAATCATATTATAATCTCAAAGATAATTAAAAATAGCATATCCAATACATTGATTTGTAGAGGGGTGGCATCAATAAATAAAACTCTAAGTTGATAGATGATAGATAAATATAGGCAAAGGGACTAAGAATCACAAATCATTGTCTTTTAACTTTCCACAATAATATATCAAATTTGACTCAAAGTAATTGAATTTTTTCAATGGTAGAAAAATGTAACTACTAATTAAAATGGTATCTTCCCTCACACACATAAATATCTGGCTATTCAGTCTCTCACTATCCTGAACTGTTTTCATATATATATGAAACACATAAACACATTATATATACTATAAACGTATATACTATAAATTTATATTATATGATATATGTAATATTATATATGTATATATAATTCCTCCATCCCTTAGGTGATATTCACTCTGATTTTCTTAAACAGTCAGTGATTACAGGGTCTTCACACATTTGGAGTCACTTTTCTACTCCACACATATGGAATGATATCTAATACTTAATAAAGTGCTGAAAATATGTATAAAATTAAGTACCAAAGATGATTAATGGGCATATTCAAAAATTTACATAAAATCATCTGAGTGAAATGATCATTTTTAGTAAAAGATACAGTTACAGAGCTTTGTATCACAGACATTTATTTCAGGAAGACTTTTTATTGAAAACAATTGATTTTTAAAAAGTATTAGGTATAAAACAAATTTAAAGGAAAAACTGAAAGAAGTCAAAATATTCATGGATGAACATACTTAGTTTTTTAAAACCCTCAAATCCAGAAGTCACATTACTTTGTCAATGTATTTATCCGATGTCTAGAGTATTTTCTCTTTTTACTCAAAGAGTTAAGTAAATACCAGTGTCACACAGACTTTAATACAGTCTCTGGCCACTAGCACCTTAGGCAGAGACAACAGAGGATTAGGCAAATGGCCTTAGTACTCTCTCTGCAAGAGCTGTCAGGCTCTAATTTAGGTCTGTTGCTTTAAGGTCGCAGGAAGAAAAGACACTTGAAGAAGTTATCATAGTTTATTACTAAGTGTAAAAGTTTCTTATGAAAGTTATCTAAGAGAAAAAGTGGAAAGATCCTAAGTGGGGAAAGGGATAAAATTCTAACAAAGGAAAAAATTCTAAGTGGAGAGATTCTAAGCAGGGAAGAGAAGAAAGAGAGAGGAGAGAGCAAAGAGAGAGAAGAGAGAGAAGAGAAGAGAGAGGAGAGAGGAGAAAAAGCGAGCCGCTAATGAAAGTCTCTTTGTCTTATACATCATTCAGAGTACATGATCACATGTTACAAAGTTCATCACAAGTTCACACCAAAATTCAAACCATAAATTGAAATAGAAGTTTACAACTGAAAATGTTTACATGCATATCCATTAGGAGTAATTATCTGGCACTTGGGAGGCAGAGGCAGGCGGATTTCTGAGTTCGAGGCCAGCCTGGTCTACAGAGTGAGTT
Source organism: Mastomys natalensis (assembly GCA_021653895.1). Taxonomy (NCBI): domain Eukaryota; kingdom Metazoa; phylum Chordata; class Mammalia; order Rodentia; family Muridae; genus Mastomys; species Mastomys natalensis. Next base: position 10,650 of record JAJTUV010005307.1, read on the forward strand.
CCAGGACAGCCTGGGCTACACAGAGAAACCCTGTCTCGAAAAAACCAAAAAAAAAAAAAAAAAAGGAGTAATTATCTGACTAAACATCCATCACCTGTCTAGCTCCACAGGTTCATCGAAGGTTTAAAACTATAACTAAGAAATTAGTGAAGTTTTGTATAGATAAACCCAGGCAATATTTTCTCTTCTGTCCTAGCACCTATAATAAATCGTGAGTTCCCTTTAGTGATCTTTGGTTGTTTTACAACCACCTTGGAATGTGCTCTGAGTCTGGTTACTATCTAAGGGCCATTAACAGATGACACTTGGGAGACTGGCAGAGTTCTCATAGCAGTATTGATTGTCAGAAAAGGATTTAATATCAGTCCCACTATAAAAGAGCTTAATAATCATTGATATAATTTTAGGAATTCTTATAGGATCATCATTAATAAGAAGTCATCTATTTGTCCATAATGCATCACTACGAGACAATACATCTTAGTGGGTCTGCAGAGATCTGCTCCAAAGGGGTGTGCTATTGCTTAGTGATTGTTACATATGTTTAATAATAATAATAATAGGAAAAGCATATCAATAGCAGGGATTTTTCCTAAAATATGTCTATCACAGCCTTGCTGGATAGTGCACACTTGTCGCAGATTATAATCCGAGGCAAGCATTTCAGGATGATCACTTGCTAATTATTATCTTGTCCCATTATGACTCCCGACAAGCTAGTGCAAGGAGCAATTGGAAAACTCTTGATCCACACAAGCTCTCTCGCATAGGTAATGCTGAAGGATGATGACTGACTCTGTCCCTATGGGGCAAGACAGAGTTGAAGATGTTTAGAATGGCAATCCAGAACAAACATCAAAGTTTGTCCATTTTTTAAAAATTTTAATGCACAGAAAAGACAGATTTTTAGTATCCCCTGAGACTATCTAAAATTGTATTTAGTATTATTTACCTCAGAAATAAGATTTGTTACCTGGTTAATTTTAATTTTAAAATTTATATTCTTAAAAGATCTCTAAGCAATTTATTTAATCAGATATACCAGAGAACTCATATACTATATTCATAGGAAATATGACTGTAAATAAGATATAATATAAATTATAGAACAAATGCCTATAATGAGTCTTCTTTGGAAATACAAGAATTTTAAAATTTTATCCCATGTAAATTGACAACACGCAATTTATGTGAGTAACCTTTATAAGATAATGAAATGTAGCAAAAGATTCCAATGTTTTTTTTTTGTTTTTTTTGTTTTTTTTTTGGTTTTTCGAGACAGGGTTTCTCTGTGTAGCCCGGCTGTCCTGGAGCTCACTCTGTAGACCAGGCTGGCCTCGAACTCAGAAATCCGCCTGCCTCTAAAAGATTCCAATGTTAACAACAATGATTTGGGAATTGGACCAGAGAGGCATACAGCAGGAAGAAGAGAAAACAGGAAGAGCAGAACACAATTGAGGATTGGCATTGTGTCATAATTGTTGATGCATTCACAGAGAATATTGAGAAACAAAAATTACTGCAGAAAATAATATAGTGACATTACTAGTCTGAGAATAATGTGTAAGAAAACAATACTTGAGTTGGAATTCACTCAAATCGTAAGGAATAATAAATAAAAAGGAGAGTGTTTGTCTTAACATTTTTGCTCAATCATGTCTTCAACTGCCAGAACTAAAATTGCCTAGAAAAGTGATATTTTTTTGCCACCTATCTACAATTCAACTTATGTTGTTTAGCCTAAAAAAACACATATTTTATTTGTCAATTAAACTGCAGTAAAACAAGGACTTGTATTTTATTGATTAGTAAAATAGGTACTAGTACAATACAAAAACCTCTATTTAATATTTTGTTGTACTATCTTAAAATTGCTTTTCAGAATCACTATGGATTGACTAGTTTGCATAAATTTATTTCTGATCAATTTTAAAATTGAAAGTTCAAGGTTACACCACCAACATGTTTAGTGCCAAGGTGTGACCCAAGATTCATTGTTATCTTTTCCTTTTTAACTCTTACGGCTAAATCCAAGATCTCTGTGGCCACAGTTGTCCAGGTCTTAAGGGTCCAGCATGACTGTGTAAGGGGAGGTATGGCATAGTTTCTGCCCTGGAGCATTGCCAGGCCTTTGATGCCCACAATCCCCAAGTTTGTTGATGACTCCTGATGCCTGAAACTTAATTTGTTCTCTCTTCCATTTTACTTTCAATCTCTCTTTCTGGGGAATATACTTCCCCTAATACTCAGCTAGTTACTCCATTACGAATAACACAGATGTATTCCTCAGGAATAAGGAATGGAGTTGGTCATGAAGCTGTGGAGGATGGAGGCCTTCTGCTTGGCCTTTAGGGCCATGGGAAAGGATCTAGACAACATTACCACAAAGGCCATAAAAGCCTACAATGGTCCTTTGTAGAAATAGTTAATTCCTAGACTTGACCCTAAATTTGGAAATATGAAAAAATACATGTGCCCTCCAATCCAGTAACCACTGTATTAATTATCATGGTTGAACTTGGGGACATCAAGGAAAGAGAAAGTGTCTCAAGAAGAAAAAGGATGGATAGAAATAAAAGAAATCAGTAAAATACAAATGAGTGACAGATGGGTTTATTTTATAGGAGAAAGGTTTATATAAGATCTAGAAACAAATACTATTAGAGAGAACGCAAGGCCAGGAAATTGGTAGGATGAGGAAACAAATATTACACAATTAAAATATCATGTGTAAGTATATAAAAAGTACTTTGTTCTCCTAGGTACATGAATTGGAAATGATAATGCCTAGAAAGATATTAGAGAGAGATAGCTGCTTTACTTGCATACATTTTAAAACTTTGTAGGAAATCATTTTAACTCTAGCAGTCTGTCACCTTTCTGTTCTTACATGAAAGAAGTTACTAAAGACTGCTGTCTGCTGTACCAGGAAACTTCAAGAGCTGTGCCCAGCTATCCATGATGAACAGGCTGTGTAAACACTATAAGGAAATGTGTTTTCGCATTCACTTTAGTTTGCATTGGAACTAATGATGCAGGACTCATAAAGTTTATGTAAATTTAAGGACTTCTAAGAAAGTTACTAATAGTGTTCAAAGCCTTGAACAATTTTATTTACTTTAGTAAATAAAGGACTGGGTTCAGGATCTCTGGTTGGGAGAAGACAAAAGAAAAAAGAAGAGAGAAACAAAAAGCAAAAAATTGAAAAGAGAGAGGCTTAAGAATGAGAAAGAACCAGACTATCAAATGAAGACGGTTATTTCTACTACTGGATTGATTTCTAGACCAGTCCATGATTGAGTCTGAATAACTGGTTACATTTAATAATATAAGAGGCATTATAACTTCTCTTGTTGATTCTCTGTTCCACAAGGTGTAAGAACTTGAGGCAAGGCAGCTTGTCCCACCAGGGATATAGGTAAGCAATGGTGGGTCGGGAACTTATGTCCAATACAGCTTCCCAGACACCATTGTCAGGGCACTCAGCAAGCTCACAGGTCAGCAACATTCTTTGTCCTGGCATCAACATGTCTCAACCATAGCTCTGGTGGCCACCATGCTCCTTCAAGGAAATGGGCTGCTTGGCAGGAATATGACATTGGCCAAGGACAAGGAAGTGGGCCTCAGGCAGGAATCTGACATTAGGCTAAAATAAAGAAGTAATTTTAGATAGGAATCTAAATCTTAGGCTAGAACAAAGAAGTAATTTCAGGCAGGATTCTAAATTTTAGGCTAGAAACAAGGAAGTAGGCTTCAGACAGGAAAATGACTTTGCGCTAGGACAGGGAAGTAGGCTCAAATACTTTGGTCATCCTGATAAGCCCTTAGAAACAGTTAACCTGGGAGTGTTTATGTAATTGGGTTTAATGCCTTGCTTTTTCTTTGACTATTTGTGTTTATTGTCTTGCTTATTCCTTGACTATTTGCATCAATTGTATTTCTAGACCCTCAACCTAGAACTAACCTTAATACATGTATGTAATTAAAATGATATAAAAGCATAAAGGAGGAGGGGGATGAGATAAGGGGTTCTAGGGAGAGGAAATGGGGAAACGGGATGACATCTATATTGTAAATAAATAAAATATCCAATAAAAAGTTTTTTTAAAAAAATGAATGAGAAAGAAGAAAGTGAAAGAATGAGAAAGGAGAAGAAAAAAGAATGAGGAGACTCCACAGAAGCAGAAAGAGCACCTGACTGAATCAATACTGAAATAGCACTGCTCCCCTTCCAGCATTTCTCAAGACCTTCCTCACACGGAGTCTGGACCTTGGCACCTACTTTCTTGTTGCCCTCTCAAAACCTCTCCCTCCTAATCTAATCAACTTTGTGACTCGAATTTCAACATGGATTTTACAGAGAAACAAACCTTCAACTGCAACATATGCTGTCTGAAATGAATTGATAGTTAATAAATTTTGAAGAAAATTAGGACAATCTTCAAAGGCATAACTTGGAAGTATTATTTTCATGAATATTGTCAATCATATACATATCTGTGTACAATATTCTTTTTTATATTCTTATTCTTTAAGGTAGTATGTATACAAAAATATCACCCTGGGGTCTTGGTGTATGGAAAAAAAGGTAAACAAGAGAAATATAAATCTGAAGATTTTTTGGAGTTAGTTGACTTTATCATTGAATTTAAGTACTTCTAGAAAGCTTAAAACACACCTTGCCTTTTTGAAATACAATACCTGCTAGTGCTATTTTGTTGTCCACCCTAACAATAACCAAGGAACCAGGTCAGTACCACTGAGAAGATATGACCACAACAGCTACCTAAAAACCTATTGTTTAATAGCCTGCTTTCCAATCACCACCAAAAATGAATGTTGCAGAAATGTCTGTTCTGTCAAATATACATTTCCGTATATGAGTGATCTCATTTGAAACTTTGACACAAATGTGACCTGTCTGTAAAGGGGATATTCAGTTGAGCTTTGTACCAATCTGTTGCAGTAGGTATTGAGAAGGGATTAACTTCAATGGTCCTGATATGGCAGGTCTCTGATGAGTATCCTGGATCTGTATGATTGTAGAATAGCAGGTCTGTATGGTAAAATCCATAGGTCTGTATGGTCAAGATCTTCAGGTCTGATGAGGTTGACAGAGAGGTTGAAGAAAAATGAAAGTCCTGAGGGATAGCAGGCTGCTTCATACAGTTATGACTCAAATGGAGTGAGCTTGGCTGAAGTGCACTACAGTGGAGAGGGGAAACTTGTAGAGCCCACCCCCAGTAGAGGGACAGGACATCAAGTGCAGGGATGGGGTTGCCTTCCCACAGCCAAAAGCTCTGACCCAGAATTGTTCCTGTCTGAAGGAACTGCAAGGACAAAATGGAGAAGAGCTTGAGGGAAAAGAGGCCCAAATTGGGATCCAGCACAAAAGTGGATTTCAAAACAATTTTCGCTCCGGAATACCACCCCCCTTCCACCTGGAACCTGGTCCCTTTGCCTGGGGCAGACCCTTAGCTGGTCTGCTCCTGTGGAAACACCAATCCTGAGACATCCTAGAGGGTCCTACTGCATCCAGAGCAGAGGAACCTGGTCCCTTTGCCTGGGGCAGACCCTAAGCTGGTCTGCTCCTGTGGAAACACCTGATCCTGAGATAACCTAGAGGACCTACTGCATCCAGAGCAGAGGAAGCTTAGGATCACAGGAACACAGAGACATCTGGAATCTGAGGAGATCTGACACAAGCAAGATAACTGGAAAGATAGACTCCAGTCAGACACAGCGAGCACGGGTAACACTAGAGTCAACCAGATGGCGAAAGGCAAGCGCAAGAACACAAGCAACAGAAACCAATGTTACCTGACATCATCAGAACCAAGTTCTCCTACCACAGCAAGCCCTGGATACCACATCACACAGGAAAAACAGGATTCAGAATTAAAATCACTTCTCATGATGATGATAGAGGATTTTAAGAAGAACATAAGTAACTCCTTCAAAGAAATACAGGAGAACACAGGTAAACAGGTAGAAGGAAATACAAAAATCCTTTAAAGAATTGAAAGAGAACACAGGTAAACAGGTAGAAGCCCTTAAAGAGGAAACACAAAAATCCTTTAAAGAATTGAAAGAGAACACAGGTAAACAGGTAGAAGCCCTTAAAGAGGAAACACAAAAATCCTTTAAAGAATTGCAAGAAAACACAACCAAACAGGTGAAGGAATTGAGCAAAACAGTCCAGGATCTAAAAATGGAAATAGAAACAATAAAGAAATCTCAAAGGGAGACTACTCTGGAGATAGAAAACATAGGAAAGAGATCAGGAGTCATAGACACAAGCGTCACCAACAGAATACAAGAGTTAGAAGAGAGAATCTCATGCGCAGAAGATACCATGGAAAACATTGACACAACAGTCAAAGAAAATGCAAAATGCAAAAAGCTCCTAACCCAGAACATCCAGGAAATCTAAGACACAATGAGAAGACCAAACCTAAGGATAATAGGTATAGATGAGAGTGAAGATTCCCAATTTAAAGGGCCAGTAAATATCTTCAACAAAATTATAGAGGAAAATTTCCCCAACCTAAAGAACGAGATGCCCATAAACATACAAGAAGCCTACAGAACACCAAATAGACTAGACCAGAAAAGAAATACCACCCGACACATAATAATCAAAACACCAAATGCACAAAACAAAGAAAAAATACTAAAAGCAGTAAGGGAAAAAGGTCAAGTAACATATAAAGGCAGACCTATAAGAATTACACCAGACTTTTCACCAGAGACTATAAAAGCCAGAAGATCCTGGTCTGATATCATACAGACCCTAAGGGAACACAAATGCCAGCCCAGACTGCTATACCCAGCAAAACTCTCAATCAATATAGATGGAGAAACCAAGATATTCCATGACAAAACACACAATATCTTCCCACAAACCCAGCACTTCAAAGGATAATTGATGGAAAACGCCAACACAAGGAAGGAAACTACAACCTAGAAAAAGCACAGAAGTAATCTTCCAACAACCCCAAAAAAAGTTAGCTACACAAACATAATTCCACTTCTAATAACAAAAATAATAGGAAACAGCAATCATTGTTCCTTAATATCTCTTAACATCAATGGACTCAATTCTCCAATAAAAACTCGTAGACTATCAGACTGGATACATAAACAGGATCCAGAATTTTGCTGCATACAAGAAACACACCTCAGTGACAAAGACAGACACTACCTCAGAGTAAAAGGCTGGAGAACAATTTTCCAAGCAAATGGTCCCAAGAAACAAGCTGGAGTAGCCATTCTAATATCAAATAAAATTGACTTTCAACCAAAAGTAATCAAAAAAGATAAGGACACTTCATACTCATCAAAGGAAAAATCTACCAAGATGAACTCTCAATTCTAAACATCTACGCTCCAAATGCAAGGGCACCCACATACATAAAAGAAACTTTATGAAAGCTCAAAGCACACATCGCACCTCACACAATAATGGTGGGGGAATTTTACACCCCACTCTCTCCAATGGACAGATAATGGAAACAGAAACTAAACAAAGACACAGTGAAATTAACAGAGGTTATGAACCAAATGGATTTAACAGATATCTATAGAACATTTCATCCTAAAGTAAAAGAATATATCTTTTTCTCAGCACCTCATGGTACCTTCTCCAAAATAGACCATATAATTGGTCACAAAACAGTCCTCAACAGATACAAAAAATTGAAATAATCCCTTGCATCCTATCAGATCACCACAGATTAAGGCTGGTCTTTGTTAAGGACAGAACCAAGGGAAAACCCACATGCATGTGGAAACTGAACAATGCTCTACTCAACAAAAAACTGCTTGCCCCAGCAGAACACCACCCAATCCACTTTCCAAAGAACCCTTAAGTTTCCATTCAGCAACCAGGTACCAAAGTTAAATGAGGAGCAAATAAACCATCTAAACAGTCCCATAACCCCTAAAGAAATAGCAGCAGTCATTAAAAGTCTCCCCACCAAAAAAAGCCACAGAGGGTGGAGAGAAGAAAGAGACCCAAAATGAGTCCTACAGTTCTGATCTGTGCTACTGGGGGGAAGCAGCTGTCTATCACAGAGCTAGACTGTTAGTTCAGGATGTTGGGGGCTAGGGAGTAGAGATTGATGGCTGTTCTCTTCAGCTTACCCCCACCCCCAGGGCTTTCCGGGATTTATTGTAAGGGAGGTGTTATGCTTTGAATGTGAAGCCTCCCATAGGTTTGAACACTTGGCTCCTAACTGGGGTGTTGTTTGAGGAAGAGGCAGAACCTTGCTTGAAGAGGTGGATCGCTGGGAGGTGAGCCTTGCTCACCCTCTGCTTCCTGGGTGTGGATACAATGTGAACCTTAGCTGCCTGCTCCTCCCACTGCCTGCAGCCATATCCTCCTGGTTGAGATGGACTGATCCCTCAAAGCTATAAACCCCTTTTCCCTTTAAGTCGCTTTTGTCAAGGTATTTTATCACAATAATAGAAGAGAAACTAAGTCAGGAGGAAAGGAATGGCTGAGGTAAGGAATGGCTGAGGCTCAAGGCCTCCAGCTGGTGGAGATTTCATTTCATTAAAAAGCCTTGTAAGAGCCCAATAATTTACTCACGAATATTAAGTGATATATATTTAAAACAATGAAGTTTTGATAGGCAATGCCTGATTCTCCTGCCTAGTCTCTTGAAGCACCCAATCTTCAGAGGGGGAGATGATGTTTCCACAGTGAAGTCTTGTTCAGGTGGCAGGCATGTTTCATTTTCTGATATGGTGCTGAAAACACATGGGGCAAGTCCTCATGCTCCAGAATGGAGGGCACAGGTGGGAGCACTGCTCTTCTTTGTGGGACAATGTAGAGCAATGGGAGGCATGGAGACACTTCTGGACACCTTGTGTCCTGATAGTGTCAGGGCAACAGGGTCCTGCCGTTTTGAAGGCCTGACGTGGAGGAGGCCAAGGATGGGTTTACTGGCCCTTCTTTTGAGGGGAAGACCCGAATTAGCGGTGTGTGCTGGGGATGGGGGTGGCACAGGGCAGGGATCCACAGGCTTGGCTGACGTGGTCGATGTATGCTCTATCCCTTTGTGTACCTGCTCTTTTAGAAGTAAATATGTCCCCATCTTTTCATCAAACTTGCTTTTACGCAGGGATTCCAAGATGTCATTTGCATTAAACCCCATGTCAGAGAGCATGTGTATGATGTTGGAATCTGGGTCTTTATCAGTTGGTATATTTACGTCACATTTCCTTACCCATGGATGACTCTCGATGTCTTCAATGGAGGGCCTCATCTCTGGGGAAACTGTGAGGAGCTGGTGAATTAGGTTTTCAAGTTGTGCAGAGAAGTAAGGTGGAATTTTATAGGTCCCCCGTGATGATCTTACTCTCCATGTCTTTCCTGGTGCTTCCTGTGAACGGGTAGTACCCAGTGGTGATCAAATACAGTAGCACACCCAAACTCCACACAGCTGTCTTCCTGCCATAATATGGCTCTTCTAGTACCAGCTCTGGGGCATAAAATTCCTTGGTTCCACACTTCCCTTTCAGTAAGCTGCCAGGTCTGCACTTGATGGCCAGCCCAAAGTCTGTCAACTTCACATTGCCCTCTGCATCTCTCAGTACATTTTGGGGCTTAATGTCTCGATGGATAATGTCAAGGTTTTGGCAGTACTTTATGGCTGCCACTATCTGCCTGGATATTTTCTTTGCCTCTTTCTCCTGCAGCAGGCCATTCTTCTGTATTAATTCAAATAAGCTTCCTCCCAGAGCATACTCCATTACAAAGTGAATGTGGCTTGAGGTTATTATAACCTGGAAGAGGCGGATGATGTTAGGATGGTTTAGTGTCTCCAATGTTGCTCTCTCTGACAGGAGAAGGCCGATGTTCTTTTTGGTGATCTCTACTGATTTTACGGCAACCAGGGCGTTGGTTTTCAGGTGAGAGGCCAATTTCACAGTGCCAAATGCCCCCTCGCCAAGATAGAAAAGCATGCTATACTGACTCTCCAAATTCTCTTTTGTGAAGTTGCTGGCCATGAGGTTAAGCGTTCCCTGTGCTCTGCTGCACACAGGGTGTGAGGTACAATGACCCAAGAACTAACAAACTAGACAGCTAATGAAGGAGTCTCACAGGTCACCAAAACCAGCTCCCTGCTCTGTATGGACAAATACATCAGGCAGGTCCACAGTCTTATACAGAGGACACTCATTCTTCCATCACAGTGGTTCTTTGTGAGGTCAGAGCACAAAATGCAGCAAGCAGAAAAGGTTATAATCCATAGAAAAGGTTATAACCTATAGTGGCTGTCCTCCCTCTGGCCCAGAGGGATCTTTCCATTCTCATGAAAATGAGACTAGCCTCTATCAGCTTCTTCTTCAGCAGATCAAAGAGACAGATATTTACTTGTTTTGCAATTACAGGGAGCAGAGTATATTTGTGGCATTTGTAGCTGATGTGAAATATGTCAAACCAACCATTTGGTCTTTCAAGGATGAGGTGCATTTTGGAAAAGTGTTCTCAGAGAGAGAGAGAGAGAGGCCAAGTCACCACAAATGTAACTGGGAGCTTTTCTACCCAACCACTTTATTCTCAGAACAAGACTCTGAGACTTAATTATTCACGAAGAAATACCTAGACCATAAGCTTTGGCCAGGTCCTCAGCTAGGTTGCAAGTGATATAACCTATTTATTCTAATCTGTGTCTGCCACATGGGTGGTTATCTCTCCTGAGATTCATGTTTCTGTTTTCCTCAGGGTTCAAGGCCAATCTGCAGTTCTTCACTGTTTCTTGGAGTCTTATCTGTCTCTGCCTCATGTCCCACCTTCTGTTGCTTAATGTGCCATCAACTTTTTACTGACAATTCATGCTTGTACACAGTACCAAAGATATTCTCTGTATATATCCCCCTCCATAGTTCAACTAAATGCCCATCACTAACATTAGTAAACTACAATCCAGAGGAACAACTGTGAAAACCAGCAGATAAGAATTACATTCACTCTTTCTCTTCCTGTCCCAGGCGCTGCGGAAGCCACCGGTTACCGTGCAGACATGGCCAAGTCCAAAAACCACACCACAACCAGTCCCGCAAATGGCACAGAAATGGCATCAAGAAACCTCAGTCACAAAGATACGAATCTCTTAAGGGGGTTGACCCCAAGTTCCTGAGGAACATGCGCTTTGCCAAGAAGCACAACAAGAAAGGCCTGAAGAAGATGCAGGCTAACAATGCAAAGGCAGTGAGTGCACGCCCAGAGGCCATCAAGGCCTTGTGAAGCCTCAGGTCACCAAGCCCAAGATGCCAAAGGGCCTCAGCCTCAAACTCAGCCGTCTGGCTTTCATCGCTTACCCCAAGCTTGGGAAGCAGATTCGAAGCTACATGGCCAAGGGTCGCAGGCTCTGCCAACCAAAGCCCAAGGTTCAAACCAAGGCAGAGGCCAAAGCTCCAGCTAAGGCCCAGGCTTCAGCCCCAGCTCAGGCTCCCAAAGGTGCCCAGGCCCCTGTGAAAGCCCATAGAAAATGCTCCTGCCAGCGTGAAAACAGATGGACTGCCGTGACACACCTACCCACATACCATTTGCAGATGACCAGTGTCCTATGCTGTTTTTACAAATAAACTCAAGATCTGTTAAAAAAAAAAAAAAAAGAATTACATTCACATTGTCCATTCTATCTGTAGTTGGCCAAATTGGGAAAAAGTACTCTACAATGAGAACTATCTTGGTGATTGGGTTTGACTTTCTATACAGACATCATTTTTTTTTTAATACAACAACGCATTTATAAACCTAAGAATATATCATTAGATCTTCAAACATTTTTTCAAATCCTGAAAAATTTAAGCTGAAATATGAGACTATGACTACCTAGTTTTCAATTCCACCAGAGATCTTTGGAGTTAAATGGCCTGAGTATCCTGAAAGTACAGCAAAAGCAGCTTCCAAATCTATAGAAATGAAAGAGACATTTGGTTAGAAGACAGTCACCCAAAATGTCTATAAATCTTTGGAGCATCCATCTTTAGCCTTGTGGCCTAGAATATCTGACAGACTTACTTATCTGTAAAACAGGAATGATGAAGGACTTCTTACCTTCTCCTAGTAGAGCTTGGCCATCGACTTCCCTGAGTCTTATTTATCCACAGCTTAGACAATATTCTGTCTGCAGTTTATGCAAGCACAATTTCTTGCCTAACGTCTAGCTTGTGACATTTGAAGCAAACTCCATATAGATGTTCTTCAATGCTCATCATCTTCTTTGAAGTAGTGTCCATGTGCTGCTAGGAACAGACATATCTCACTTTAAGGGCATTTTATTAAGAAAACATCTTTAAATGACATATTGTGTAGATGTTTGAGGTTTTTGAAGACTGTCTATAGTATATGTGAATTTCGTGTTTGTAGATAAATATCTGCTCAACGTGAGATACATTTTCTGTTATCAACAATACTTATATTGAACAACTCCATAAGTTTGATTGACTAACTAGTAACTTGCATTTCTTAATTATTCTAGGCATTTTGCAACAGCAGCCTTCAAGGATTAGAACTTCATATTACATAGGTACAATACCTTAAAGAGTGTTGAAACATATATACATAGTATATTCTTGCAAATAGAATAATTTTCTGTATCAAGGTACAAATTCCATAGCAAATGTGAAAATATTTGGCTTGTTGATTTAATAATCTACCATTTTTATTCACACACTCATAATATATATATATATATATATATATATATAATATATATCTCCCCCCCATTGTTTTTCATGCCTTCTTCCCCTTTCCCAGAACATTAGATAGGAACAAGAGAAGGATAGAGTAAAGAGAAAGGAAGAGAAAATGAAATCCCCGAGTCTAACATCCCTTACTCTGTTTCCACCCTGACTAATCCAATTAACAACTTTTAACCAATCCCCCTTAAGGGAGGACAAATATAAATAACCCAATTTATCACCAAAACCATCCTCCCCACCTGTTGTGAATGGGATGTCATTCTCTTGAAATTGCTTCCTACTGTGTGTCCAAAGAAAATTGGGATATTGGCTAGTGTTAAGAAAGCTGGTTATAAGCAGAGAGGGGCCACCCAGAACTCCCTCTGAGTGGCGATCTGAATTCTTGCTTAGGCTGCAAGGCTAAGCACTGCAAGGGAATAAAAGTAAAAGTTAAAATATCTCTCTGGGTTCCCTGAGGGACAAGCCTGACTGCATAGGGGTTGATGTCAAAAGTATCCCCTCTCCAGGAAAAAGACATCGGGATTTGTATGGCCCTCATGCCTCACTGGACAATGACAGGAGGACCGGAGCCATTACAAGGTCCCCTTCAATTACTGGAAGCCAGGCTTCTATCCCCGCCTTCACAAGATTAGAATTACTATGGCCCTTCTATACTTAGAGAAGGAAGGAGATGTAAGGGCCAGGCCTGCTTATACACTGAAGGCCTAAAATCAGCCATAGACCTAAAATCAGCAATAGGCCTGACATACATGTATGCTAACACGAAGTCTTGGGTCTCTGTGGAAAAACACTGAAACAGATGGCTATAAGCTATGGTAAATAGGCAGCTTTTGTGGAAATTTACCAGCCTGAGTAGTCATAGATCTTGTAAATAGATAGCCTTGGCAGATAGTACCAACTTAGATAAGGACAAGTGAAATCATAGGCAGAGTCATAGTGACCTGTCCCCTGAATGTTCACCCAGCCGATACCCTGTTCTGAAAGATATCTGTACTCCCCCTGAACACCTATGCTCTGGTGTCATCCCCCTCCCCACATCCTGCCTTTTTGTGTTTATAAACCCTGTGTGAATAAGTAAAAATTAGGATTTGAAAAATAAAGAAGAATGAAAGCTGGTTGTACTATTAGTTGTCCAAGTTCTGTTTCCTAAAAAGTGCAAGGCTTAAATCAAAGCCCTGGAGGAACAGTCTAAGAGTCTGGACCAACTGGAATGTTTGATGAAACAGCTATTGATGTAGTCCAAGGTTGAGCCTAGCAGGATGCTAGAATAAATATGTCTCAGGGTCATAGTATCCTACTCAGCTTCCTCAAGGGTGAATCTTTGACCCGCCCAGCGGGTCCTTAGTAATCCGTGGGAGCGAGGAGGACCGCAACCTGGAAGAATGGGCAAGAGAGAGAGAAAGGGCTCAAGGAAGCAATTGCTTGTCAAGAGACCTGTATTTGAGTGTGAAGCGCTTTTTTATATCATGTTTTACAAGGGGAGGGGGTAAGAGGGGCCAGGTGGTGGAAGAATATAGAATCTTCTTGGCCTGTGCCCTGGAACATTTTGTGGTCTACCTGCTTTTCTCAGAGACAAGGTACACTGCCTTGAATCCATCTGTAGCTGCCAACCCATTTTGTGGTCTACCTGCTTTTCTCAGAGACATGGTACACTGCTTTTTCTATCTGCAGTTGCCAAGCAGGATCTTGCTGCTGCCAAGCTGCAGGGGGCATTGTGCAGGTGGGGAAAGGTAGGGGGTGAGGGCAAGGGGCGAGGGTCCTGGCTTCTGACAAATCTTCTCCTGGCTTCTTTTACATCATTGGTGTCTGTAAGCATATAAACTTTTACAGGTAATACACATTTCTGCATTAACATATGTATGGAATATGAGGTGTGCCCAATCAGCTAAAGAGGATTTGATGACATCTGTTTGAGCTGATGGGCTTTTGTTTTTCTAAGTTTGCTTGGACTATATAACCAAAGTTTAATATGAATTTTCATCCATGCCATTTCAAAGGATGGCATGAATCCACCCTGAAGATTCTGTAGCCAACATGATTTATTGGTAATATTTACCTGAAGTCCTGGCTAGAGACTTTTTCATGTCTCAGCAAGTCTGAGTGCAGTTCCCATGTAGAGGGATCAGCAAAATAAGTTACCTGTTTTGATGGTCTATGTGATTTCTTTCTTGTCTGTCACAAGGATCTTCAGGAGGTCTCTCCCAGTCAAGTCTGAGTTTCATTAATTTTGAAAGATTCCACAGTTTTTCTTTTCCTGTTGAAACTAGATCATATTCTCTCCCCCTCTGCTGCACATTTACTGCCTTTTGTTCTGAGGTTATTACATATTTATGCTTATCTATATCGGCAGTGCTTTCTAAGATCTAGTGCTTTTTAGCAGCTATATTATCTGTCTCATTGGCATTTTAAAAATTCAGGTCAATAAAGCCTGATTTAAATTATCTTTGGGAGATCCCAGATCCCCCTTTTGTTCTATGAGCATTTCCTCTGGAGTCCTGTGGGAGTGCTCAGTCATTGCTGGAATTGTAAGTAGGCAACATACAATATTCTTTATGCTATAATGGGAAAGTGTATTATAATGGATACACATGTTAAAGCATCATCAGCTCTGGTCTCCAAAGACATTTCCAAGATAGCCATTATCTCTAATAAATGTGCAATTTCAGAACTATCACTTTCAGAACTCAAGGCTGTAGCTTCTGGGAAGTCTGAATATGTATCCAGTGTATGATGTATCAACATATATACATATTTTAAAATTTCAAACTCTACAAAATGGAACACATATCAATTATATGTTATTGGTTTAATAATTTAACTTAATTATAAATCAAATCTGGATGTTTAACTGAGAATATTGAGCCTCTACTGGCTATCCTTTTTATTCTTCAAGCTTTCGTGCAATTTTCTCCTCTGGAAATTCTGTTTCTGATCTCATTCTGGGTTCTGGATAGGATTCTTTCAAGCCTCTGTATACTGATTTTAAGAATCCTCTCATCTCTGTTCTATGACCTCAAACCTAGCATTTCATCCTGTTTCTGTCTTATCTAAGTCAACTATATTCTGAAACTACTTAAAGGTGTTATATAAAACTACAGTCATTACAGAACTTATAATCATTTCTTGCTTACAGTCAAAACATAATTATACGGGGGTCCAAATGCCATCTGTCATTGTATTTTTCTCCATTTTTTAATGCAAAAATATTTCTGTTTTACTCTCTAACTTTCTCCCTCCTTGGGAGACTTGATTATATTATTTACAAACAAATTATTCCTTTCTAAGAGTTTCAGACCCAGGTTCTTTTCTCTTTAATCGTTTTCACATTCCATACATTTCCCTTTGAGAAGTTTGGGGCTTCTCAGTGCCACCACAAGTCAGTGCCATGTTCTTTCTGCCTTTCTGTCTTTTTGCAGGCTCTGTAGGAACCACATGCCTATGGCAGGTGGCTTCCATCTCTCTGCCTGGTCCAGCCAGCTGCCCTTGACAGTTTTGGGGTAGAGCTTCTCTTTGCCCTGTATCTGCTGCCCACCCAGGGATTGTACATCAGGCTCTCAGAATGCCACTGCATAGCTTTTGTCTAGGGGCCACTGCAGGCTCTTCTCACAGGCACATGCTGGTTTCTGAGAGGCCCAGGCTGCTCAGTTCCTCTGCTGTGACTGGGAAGTACATTAAAGCTGCAGCCTGAGAGAGAATTTTGTCAGCTCTGCACCCTCCAGCTCTTTTGCTTCATGAGCCTCTAATTACAGGGAAAAGCACCTGAGAAGTGCACTGAGGGTTGGGGGGTTTTTAAAAAGGGCCCCCATTTTTTCCCCCCCAAATTTTTTTTATTTTTTTTTTTTATTTATTATTTTTGAGCACCGAAATTTTGCATACCCCCTTTTTGTGGTTTTTTTTGCTCCTTTCGAAAATTGTCTTCCAAACCCGGAAATTCTCAGGTCTTGCCTGATTTGTGCCCCCACAAAAGTTTTATTGGTTTTAAAAAAAATGCCTTTTTAAACCGCTCGTTTTTCCCCGAATAAAGATGTTTGGGCTTAAAAAATAAAAGCCCCGCCCCTGACACGGCTTTTCACACACTAGTCATAACCCTTTTTAACCCTTTTTTATTCTATTTAATTTTTGTCACATTTTTTTGGTTTCCCGTCCCCGTTTCAGGGGTCCCTTTCCTCAGATTTCAGGGTCAAACCGTGCTCTTGCCTCTTTCCCCCGGACCTTCTCCTGCTGGGGGGTTCTCCCTTTTGTTTTCCCGCCCAGCCAATAGCCATCAGCTTTTTAAATTTGGGAGGGATGTTGTAAAGGGAAATATGGGGGTCTCTTTCAAATTTAGGGTTTTTCAAAGCTAGTTCAAGGCTTTGATTTTGTGGGTTGGAGGTAAAAAAAGGCAGGGGAAAGGGCCCCGGGATGAGGGGCCCTTGGGCCCCCAAAACCCGGGGGTTTGGGGGGGAGGTTTTCCCGGGAAAAAGGGCCCCTTAAGGGAAAAACCGAAAAAGGAGGGTTTTTACATCTTGGTAAAATTCTTTTGGGAAGCCCTGGGGACTCCCTCCACCCCCTGGCTGACTCTCCACCTCAAGGGTTTGCAAAAATGAAATCCCGATTTGGGGTTTTGGGTTTTTTTGTTCCCCTTGGGATTTCCCGTGTGAAAGATTTGCCTTTAAACAAATTTTTCCGGGACTATCAGGGGAAATTTTTCCAGGAAGGAACGGGGG
>JAJTUV010005308.1:0-10044 GCA_021653895.1 Mastomys natalensis
AATGGATTTTTCAGAAAGAATGCAAAAATAAATGTTTATTATGTTAAATTTATGCTTATATATTATGGTTTTAATTCATATGAACATAAATGCATTAACACATCACAATTTTCTCTTGTTGAGAACCAACGATTGCCCTTATCTTCAAAGCTGAGTCCTGGCATTGCTCTGGACAAAGCTGAAGCCTCATTTTTCTTGCGCTGCACATACTGAATCAACTTCTCTTCCTTTGAGGTCCACAGGATCCTATCAAATGCAATTTTCTGTTGAGACATTGTTTCCCTATTACGCCACTTGGATTGTAATTTCAAGTGTCCTTTGATGTAGAATGTCCAACTGTTCACAGTTTCACTTTCTGTAGAGCCTTTGGGTTGGCCTGCCTCATCCGTTTGCCACAGAATGTGTCCATGTTCTGCCTGTTAACTCAGTGAGACCTTTCTCTAGTCTGCGGCTTCGTAGCCTCTGGAGTATTCTGGCCTGGTCCATCACTGTCCTGTTCTCTGCTACTGCAATAGCAAAACAGAGTATTTTATTTGGGAAGAAAGGTTATTCTTAACTAAAACTACATCCTACCAGGAAAACAACTCATGGCTCATGCTCACATCTCTTCAGTAAGGCTATCTTCTTACACAAAATCAACATTCTTTTATATAATAAAATGCATACTTTTAAGCACACAGGAAGACAAATGTTGACATCAACCTTTGTTATCCTCCTATCATCTAATAACCCAATAACCTTTTCCTCTCATCCAACATCTTATAACCACCACTCTTTCCATTCTAGCACATCTGTCACTGCTTCCTAGAGTAGAACTTCAAATAAAGGTAACCATGTATCATGTATGATAAATGTGTACATCATAGATCTGAACCTTTTCTACTTGGATTAATGTAATGGTTTTGAAAGGTAGTCCATGTTGTTTCATTAAAGTTGATTTTTAATGGTGATTATTAGATCTGTATTCCATTGACAGACATACTACAGTATATCCACCAATTCTGGACTTTTTGCACATAAAATAGTTTATAGATCTCTTTCTTTGGAGAGAAACCATGCAAATTAGCATTCTTGCTTTCCCTGATGGTATCTCTGAGCAGAAGGATCTTTGTGCTCCTGACATCTCCTCTCCTAACTCTCTTAAGCTCCACCCCCAACTTATTGCCTTTAAATCCAGCTGGAACTCCAGGAGGCATCTTACCAGACCTTTTATGACAGTATATCCATTAATTCTTCTATTTATGAATATTTGACTATGTCTTATTTGGGACTATTGTATTGTTTCTAACATTGGTTGGAAAATTCTTGTTTAGGTCATACTTCTCTTGGGATACATAAAATATAAAAATTAGGGGCTAGAGAGGTGGTCCAGTAATTAAGAACATGGGTTGCTCTTCCAGACAAACCTGGTTTAATTCTCAGGCACCCATGTGGTGGCTCCATTTCCAGTTTATCCAAAATCCTTTTGTGGTTTTCATAGATTATCAGACTCACATAGTACATATATGTTGCAGAAAAACACTGATACAGATATAATATAATAAATGAAATAGAAAAATTATGAAGATATGCCCTGAAGATTGAATTTAAGAACAATTAAAGAACTATTTGCTCACTATTTACCAGCGTATGTTATCAAAACTTTAATAATATTGCAATCAGTAATTTAGTTTTTATAGGCCCAAGTGTTTTAATTTATTCAATAAATACTTGAGACAAAAGAAAATGGCAGTTTTTTTTTTATGATAAACAGTAGTTTAAAAAAATCAACAATGTGCAGAGTACACAAGTGCTTACAGTAAAAAAAGCATATAAAATTCTTATGATAAAAATTAGTAAACAACTTAAAGTAGGGTACATCTTAATACTGATATAACAGCAAAAGCAGCTTTATAAGATTTTAAAGTTTTTTGAGGCAGGTTCTTACCAAGTTCCCCAGGCTGGTTGCGGGCCTTGAACTTATCTTCCCTCCACCTCAGTTTTCCAAATAGCTGGCACAAATGGCAGAAGCCACCATGCCTGCCTAGTTTGTTTTAATGAGACTTGTATACTATAAGAATGACCAAATTATTTGTTATTTTGTACAGTATATAGTGGTTTATTACTATTGTAAACATTTAATTTTCCACAAAATAACATTCTATTACAAACCCTTACTTTATTTTCAGTGATCACTTCCCTTATTTTTACATAATATCAAACTAGCTAGCATGTTTTCAAAAAGTTCTGCTGGATTTGGTGGTGCTCTCCTTAATCCTAGCATGCAATAAGTGGAGGAATGAAGAATGTAAAAAGTTCAAGGTCGTCCATGGCTAAACAGTTCCTGGACAGAATGGGCTACATGAAAAACCTGTCTCAACAAACCACAAACAAACAACCTTCTAGCTGGTTCTAGATGTATCTCTTCTGTATTATAAACATACATGTGGATCTCATAAACAGGGCTGCCTCTTAGGTGCTAAAACACTGTCCCCAGGACTACTTTCCAGTCTGATGACTTCAAACACCTGATTTGGCATCTCAAAGCACTATCATTCAATAGAAGTAATGTGATTTCTGGAAAATACAACTCTGTGGTAGGGTTTCTTTCCTACATTGTGCAGTAACAGCATCAGAGATGATCCTGAAGCTGGGAGTATGGCTCGGATCACTTGCAAGAAGCACTTGCCTAGCATGCTCAAAGCCCTGAGACTCCTCTGCACTGAAAAAGAAAGCTACTTCTGCACCTTGAGTGACACCCACTTACTGTGAATTACCCATCTATTCTCCTTAGAAAAATATGAGATGGGATCCTGGCTATAGCTACATAGTGTTTAGTGCCAGGAAGACATGTGATAAACCATGGATCCCAGAAATAAATTGCAATTTTTCACGAATGGACAAATAAGGTAGCTAGGTAAAATATAAGGTTCTTAGTTAAATGTGAATTTCAGAGAAGTAATAACACATATATACATAGGTATAATGAATTATTAGTTTAGTTTTGTAGTTGCTGTGATGAAATAGCTGAGTAAAGGAAGGGTTCCTTTTGGCTTATAGTTCTACCATACACTCCATTGTGGAAGGGAAGGGATCAAGATAGCAGAAGCTTAAAGCAGCTGTCACATTGCATCCACAGCTCAGGGTGATCTATCCCTGAGGGTAGGTTATCCCATCTCAATTAGCCTAATCAAGATAGAAAGCCATCTTCCAGGTAATTATAGATATTATGAAATAGATAAATGATATTAACCATCACGTGAATGAGTGTGTGTGTGAGTGTGGTGTGTGTGTGTGTGTGTGTGTGTGTGTGTTAGTGCTACGATTTGTACCCAGGGCCATGAACATTCTAGACAAGCACTATATTCCGGAATTCCCTGCAAAGAATTAAAATAGTTTTAAAATGTAAGTACACGTCATTCAATATTAAGGAGATATTTCTACTAGCTTAGCACATTCATGACCTTGAGTTCTATCTGTAACACTCAAATATTTGTTGTTTATTAGGGCAGATTTATTCTTAAAGCTTATTTATGATTTATCTGAAATTCAAATTTAATGGAGTACCTTATATTCTTATTTGCTAAGTCTGTCAGCTCTAGACTAGCAAGAATAAATGAAGTCCAGTGGGAGATACATCACTTCCAGGAAATATACAGTCTGGTAAGGAGCAAAGCAGGAACCGGCTTCATGATAAAACTGCCACAGACCACACAGAATCCTTGGCAAGGCATTCATCATGAACATATGAGTCTTCAAGAAGAGTTACATTCATGTAGTTAAACATATTTTAGTACATTAACATTTGGGAGGATTAGTCTGTGATTGTATGGATCACTCCAATGAGCCAGGCCAAGTTGCTCTCAGTTTTGTTCATCAAAGCTGCTTGTAGAAAGTGGCAGAGATTGAGTAGGGCTCTGAGGATGAGCCAGCTGAAACTTTCTCCTTAAGGCCCGAGTCATGACTGGAGTGAGTCCAGTTCCTGTTTCCATGTTTTCTTTGTTGTGAAGAGGGGTCCCACCTGGGCTCCTTTCTACCTTCGACTTTTCTCAGC
This sequence comes from Mastomys natalensis, assembly GCA_021653895.1. Lineage (NCBI taxonomy): Eukaryota > Metazoa > Chordata > Mammalia > Rodentia > Muridae > Mastomys > Mastomys natalensis. Next base: position 4,034 of record JAJTUV010005308.1, read on the forward strand.
AGTTTCCGGAGATCAATTTGGCTTTTACTAGGAGAAATTAAGACATTTTTAATTCGAGTTGCTAACACCCTGGAGTTAGGTTTCAGGGTAACACGCTGCAGGTCAGAGACAGTAACTAGTGGAGTCCGTTCCTCTGGTGGTGATGGTACAAGCTTCTTTCTTTCGTCAATACTCTGTGTCTTTTTTAATTTCACAGTGAGTAGATCTTTAACTGTTATATGCATGGGTCCATCTTTCTTTAATGGTTCAACCTGAAGTGCTTTAGTGGTACCAGATTTTCTGAGCAGCAAAGGTGCTAGGGGTGGCGGAGGTGGAGGGAGAGGGGGAGGGGGAGGAGGAGGAAGCAGAGGTAGAGGGGGAGGATGACTGTTGGCTGCAGCTGTGTGGGAGGAAGTGTTATTTGGGATTCCTCATGGGTTGTTGGAGCACAGGCAGGCACAGTTGTACTCATGCAACACGTGTGACAACAGCTTGAACAAGATGAGTTTTCTGAGATGCTCTTTAGGTTTTTTTGGAGCTTGCACAATTCACTTTTCAAAACACACAGTTCTTGTTTTAGACTGTGAAGTTCTCTGTGGTAGACTCGGGATGGGAAGATGGCATCTTTCAATATTTCTAAACTCTGAAATTCATAAATAAACAAGCCCGACTCTGATGAGCAGCATGATAAAGCAAGTGGTGTCACATATGTCTTATGTCAGCAAAGACAGGCGTATGCACAAATTAATCTCATCCAAGCTTAGCCTTGGGAGTATGTCAAGCCTGGGCTACACAGGTCTGACAGCAACTGTATATGCACCGTGCTCTATGTGTCCAAAGGTGTATTGCATCTTTGATGTTAGGAAATCTGAAGTTCCAAGATGGTCTTAGCCAGTTTCTGCTTTGGGGAATATCTGTTGAAGAAGTAACCACTCTCTCTGGTGTGGGTGGTGGAGGGGGAGGTATCAATAACTTAGGCGGGACCTGTGAGGCTTCTTTTTTCTTAAACAATCGTTTGGCTTTTGCTTTTAGCTTTCCTTCTTCGCTGTTTGAACTTTGGCTGTTTGAACTTTAGTCTAAGACCTGGGGATTAGACGAAGTTCGGGCCTGAGCCTCTTCCACAGCATATAGAAATTTTCAAAATAAATCTTTGCCTAAGAGCGACCAATCGTAGACGTAGTCTCTAGAGTTCGTTGTCTTGAAAGGGGAAAATGCAGTTTTAAAATAACTCTGAAAGCTCAGTTTCTTCACCCATATGTACTGTGAGTACTGTGCCTTTCCCTAGTGGGAAAAGATGGTAACCAATTTTCCTCCATAAGAGCCAGTCATTTGTCTTTCTCTTGTGGCATGCATTTCCAGCTAGAGTCATATGATTATCAAAGGGATACAAATTGGTTTCTGGGTCAAATGGTTTAAAACACTATTTGTTTTAAAACATAAAACCCGGGAACACAGTATACCATGATTTCACTAACTTGTCAGGCATGCTATAGGAACAATACCTGTATATTAGTTTTCAAAGAGCAACAATTTCAAAAAGTGATTGAAGGACATTGTTTTAATAGCGTAAATGCAATTTGTCAGACAGTTTTGTATCTAGACTGTCATGTCAAAGCCTCTTCTTTTAGAGATCACATCAAACATTATCACAAATTTGCATCACAAAAAATCTAATCATCATGAGAGGGACCTTTCTCTGAAGCACAACAGCATGTTTCCATGGCAGCTTTGTCTCTGTGACACTGCAAGAAACTTATAGTCATTTTCTATATGTTTCTGTATGTCGTGTGGCCGAAGGAGGTGTTAATTGATGTAGTCTGAGGTAGAGAGGTATGTCATCTCATCAATCTTTTCAGAAATCTGTATACCCTTACCATACTCTATCTTACACTGTGTGTAAACAAATCTACAGTAATCTGTTACAATGTTAAGCTTCTTCTTTGCAAAGAACATGCCTAACACAGGAAGCATTATTCTTTCTGAACATGCTTAAAGACCATTTATTTAGCTCTGTTGGTATTTTCTACTTCCCTATTCAGTATACTGAAACACTTTGATAACTTTAATTCTTTATTCTTAAATAGTTAGCCTTTAGAAAGACTTCCAATACAAGTTAACTTATTCTGAAAGCAAATATATAATGTCTGAAAGCAAATACATATGACGAATGATTTATTGTAGTCTCCTGGGGATACTGTATACCAAAATATTTGGTTTAGAATTTCCATTTAGGATCCTTTGAGGTTCAGGCACTAAAGACTTAGTTGCCATATTATATCACTGCAGAGAGGTATGGGGAATGCAAGGAGGTTGTCCCTAATAGAAAAAATTAAGATATTGAGGGCATGTCTTTAGAGAGAGATACGCAGATCTTGAATCCTCCTATCTCTGATTTTGATTCCCAGCTAATTCCATAAGTGATCATCATCTATCACATACTGTCATCTTATTCTGCTTCCCTTCTGGACCACACTATATAGGGAGCAAGCAAAGGCCAGACCAACCTCCTCAAATCAATTAAATAGCTCAAGTTGTTTCTAAGATACATGGTGTTCTAACTAGGGTTAGGTGACCCATAGCAACTTTGAGATGAAAAAAAAAAGATTTATTTGTTTTATACTTTTACATTATAATCAACCACTGAAAGTAGTCAGGACATGAACTCAAACAGGGAAGAAATCTAGAGGCCCGAATATGATGCAGAGGCCATAGAAAGGGTATTGCTCAATGGCCTACTCCTCATATCCTGCTTGCCTTTCTTACAGAACCCAGGACCAACGGCCCCATCCACAATAGGCTTTTCCCTTGCCCATCAGTCACTAATTAGCAAAATACTTTACTGAATGGCCTACAACTTGATCTTATGGAGGCATTTTCTTAATTGAGGCTCCTTCCTCTCAGATAACCTTGGCTTGTATAAACCTTGACAACGAAACTAGGGAGAAAATATATTAATTTCTGATAATCAAATCCTCAGTTTTAACATGTGCATTGCCATCAAAAATTGAAGATGCAGATTAAATCCCTTTTGCTTGTTTTGACAGATAATCAGTTTATAAAATTGACCATAGTTTTCCTACTATCACCTGTAAGGAGAGAATAAGAGGATTTGCTTTAGAGAGTCCTTCCCAGCCCCAGTTACTCTCCTGAAATAGAAAAAGCCATAATCAACTGGTTGGATAGAAAAATTAAAAACAAACAAACAAAAAGCAGGATAGAAATAACTTTGGGATATACAGTTCCTTTGCTATTACAATTTTAGCTAGCATCTACTACTTCTACATTGATTCTGGAATGGTTAGAGGTACATTTATAGATTTAGACACCAAAATGTAAGTAGTAGAACATTGGAATCACAGAAAGAAGAACTGTCATGTTCAGTCTGGAGCAAAACACACAACATCCTTATGCTTTCCAGTGTCCTATGTAGGACAGTATGTTAATATCTGTATGTGATCTATCATGTATGCATTTACTGCCTTCCTCAGACTTTCCAAAGTTAGTAATAATGGAGTGGGAAAGATCTCCTACTAGATGACTAAGATTGAATTTCTTACTACTACACATTTAGAAGTCAAGGAAAGGATAAGCAGGCTGTCAAAAGTAAACTGAACTGAGTTCAGAAAACTAGGGAAGTGCTCAAATGTTGAGAATCAAATTATACTATTTATTAGCAAAAAACATTCTTAGACTTTGAACGTGTCCTCCTGAGTAGCACTTACATGACTAGTTCATCTTACCTTTACTAGTGCTTCTTTCATTTTGCTTATCCTACTGGACATTTGATGATTTGATCAGATTCTTTCATATAGCTTGTATATGTTAGTAGTGTTAAGCTTAGTGGAAAGAAGGCTCTTTGGTTTTTATTCACAACTGTGTTTCATTTATTCTAGTCCTTGGTGTATATCAGGAGTTAATTAGTATCCCTTAATTGAGTTGATAATTTTCAGAAATTGTCATGGTATTGTTATAGAGTTTAAAGATGCCAAGATATGTACTCTTGAAATGGCGATGAAATAAACCTTTCTATGTAACAAACTATACCCCTATCTGAATAGCGGTGGCCACCATAGCATACTGCAGGGAATAGCATATGAGTGCTTTTATTGATAGGATTCTACTGTGGCAAGGACCAATGAGGAATTTGGTAGCCTCAATAATTACCTACAAGTTCTTCTCCTTTTCACTATGCAATTTATACTTATAGCAATATTTGTTTTTTACTTTTCAGTTATGGGCAAGGCCAGGTTTATCAAGAGTGATTGCCTTTGGGTGATTCTATAGTTTTTAATACTCTTTCAAGTGGTAACATCCTCCTCTTCTTTTTTTCCTCTATCTATCCTTCAGATGTAACCTCATGGATCAGCAAGATTAACATAGTAAAAAGGCCATCTTACAAAAAGCAATCTACAGATTCAGTGCACTCTCCATCAAAATTCCAACTCAATTCTTCACAGAGATGAAAGGAAATTCCAAATTTGTCGAATAACAAAAAACCCAATAGTGAAAATATTCTCAACAATGAGAGAACCTATAGGGGGAATCACTATCCCTGACTTCAAGTTTATACAGAAAAATAGTGATAAAATCCACATGTTATTGGTACAGAGACAAAAAGGTAGATCAGTGGAATAGAATTGAAGACCTGGAATTAAACCCACACACGAATGGTCTGGTCCCTGATCTTTGACAAAGAAGCCCCAAAAACATTCAGTTTGGAAAAAAGACAGCATTTTTCAACAAATGGCGCTGGTTCAAGTGGGGTCAGCATGTAGAAGAATGCAAATTGATCCATTCTTTTCTCCTGTACAAAGCCAAGTCCAAAGGGATCAAGGACCTCCACATAAAACCAGATATGCTGAATCTAACGAAGATCAAACAGGAAAGAGCCTTGAATACATCACAAGGGGGAAATTTTTCCGAACAGAAAAACCAAACCTCAGCCTAAAATAACTATAGACTAATGGGGTCTCATAAAATTTAAAAGTTCTGTAAGGCAAAGGACACTTCAAAAGGAATTAAAAGAACCCTGGAAAAAGGAGAAGATCTTTACCACCCTTACATTTGATAGAGGGCTAAAATCCAATATATACAAAACTCAAGAAATTTTGACTCCAGGAAATGTATACTCCAGAAACGGGAATAGAACCCGTAAGCCATTCCGTGGTTATCCCAAATCCCCCGGGTTTAGGGAGGGGGCATTGCCTATCCAAAACTATAACCCAAATTCCTCCGTCTAAAGGAAATGCGGGCAAAGAGGGGGCGAGCTGAAGGGAAAAGGGCCCTTTTTAAAAGACACCCCCCCCCCACCTAGGGGTTAATGGCATCTGCAGAAACCAAACCCTCACTATTGGTGCCAAGAAGCCTTGCTGTAGAGGCCCGGGTTTAGTGCCCTGAGAGGCTCTTCCCGGCCCACCAAGCAGATGTGGAAGTCACGCCCAACATCGACTGACCCAAGGACCCAAAGAGGAATTTTTTAAAAAGATAAGAGCTGAAGGGGTTTTTCCCCCCAAGGAAGAACAATTCAACCCCAGACCACCCAGAACTTCCGCAAGTAAACCACCAAACCCCCAAATATACATCAAGGACCCCTTGCTCCACTACTATTTGTAAGGGGTTTCCTTTTCTTGGCATCAATGGAAGAGGGACCCTTGGTCCCAGGGGGGCTCAATTTCCCTAGTGTGGGGAAGCCGGGCGGAGGTGGAAGTTGGTGGTTGGTGGGGGAACCCTCATGGAAGCAGAGGAAGGGCAGATGGGAAGGGGGGTTTGTGGAGGAGAAACCGGGAAAAAAATGGATAAATTTGAAATGTAAAAAAATAAAAAAACCAAAGAAAATGAGAAAAAATTTACAAATTTCAAAAAAAAATTCAATTAATTTAAATTTAATTTAAATTTAATTTTCCTAGAGAAACGCTACAGCTTCCCTGATAAGCCCTTTTGGGAGTTTTGGGGAGGAATGGGTCTTGCTTCATAATGCTCTGAGGAAGGTATTCTAATCACATGGACTTAAAATGAGGAAGCATTTGATCAGC
>JAJTUV010005309.1:0-18895 GCA_021653895.1 Mastomys natalensis
GGGAAGATTAAGAGAGGGCATAGATGGAACCATAGAACGTTAAATTAGGATCTAGAGGGGCCTAGGATGACCATAGATACGGCCTAGTGAGGGCCTAGAGAGGGCCTAGATGTGACCATTGAGATGGCCATAGTGAGGTTCAAGAGAGTGCCTAGTTGGAACAATAGAGAGGCCCATTTGTGAATCCTAGATAGGGGCCTAGATAGGAACGTAGAGATGGCCATAGTGAGTGCAAAGAACAGCCTAGGAAACACATAGAGATGGCCATAGTGAGCGTCTAGAAAGGGCCTAGATGAGATCATAGAGATGGCCTTAGTGAGGGCCTAGAAGATCCTAGATGGGACGATATAGACAGCCATATGAGGGCTTGATATGTCCTAGAAAGGCCATAGAGATGGTCATAGTGAAGGCCTAGAGGGGCCCTTGTTGGAACCATAGAGACTGCCATAGTGAGGACCTAGAGAGGGCCTTGATAGGACCATAGAGTCGGCCAAGTGAATGCAAAGACAGGGCCTTGAAAACACCATAGAGATGACCATAGTTAGGGTCTAGAGAGGGCCAAAAGAGACCATAGAGACAGCCCATAGTGAGGGCATAGATAGAGCCTAGATGGGACCAGATACGCCCATAGTGAGGACCTAGATAGAGAATAGAAAGGACATAGAGACAGTCGTAGTGAGGGCCTAGAGGGTGCATAGAAAGAGCCTAGAGGGTTTCCTTAGGGAAGGACCACATAGGGCCATAGAGAGAGCCTAGAGGGGACCATAGAAAGGGCCTAGAGGGGGACCATTAGAGAGTGCGTAGGTAGGGTCTAGAAGGTGCATAGAGATGGCCATAGAGATGGAATAGAGAGAACCTTGAGGGGCCAAGATAGGGCCAAAGAGAGGGCCATAAAGAGGGACTAGAGATGGCCTAGGGGACCATAGAGAGGGCCATAGAGAGAGCCTACAAAAGTACATAGTAATGGTCTAGAAAATGGCCTAGAGGTGACCAAAGAGAGGGCCTAGAGTAGAACATAGTGTATAGAGAGGGCCTAGAAAGGGACTATAGGGGACCACAGTGAAGACCAAAAAAGGACATAGAGAGGGCCTAGAGAAGCCTAGACAGGAACATAGAGAAGGCCATAGAGAGGGCATCAAGAGAGAGCCTAGAAAGGCCCTAGAGAGGACCAAGATAGTGCCTAGAGTGGACCTAGATGGTCACAGAGAAGGCCATAGAAAGGCAGTAGAGAGCGCCTACAGATATCATAAAGGGGACCATTATGAGGGCCATAGTGAGGCAGAATGGGGACCATAAAGAGGGCAATAGTGAAGGGCCTAGAGAGGGCCTAGAAGGAACCATAGAGAGGGCCAGAGACGGGACTATATGGGACCATGGGAAGGAAGGAACAAAGAGAGGTGCCTAGAGAGGCATAGAGAGGGACTAGAGAGGGCCTAGAAGAGCCTTCAGGGTCCTGGAGGAGTCGTAGAGGGCGCAATAGTGAAGGACTAGAGAGGGCCTAGAGTGGTCCATTGAGAGGGGCCAGAGAGGGCCATAGAGATGGCCTAGAAAGGGTCTAGAGGGACCCACAGGAATGCCATAAAGAATGCGTTGAGAGGGTCCTGGAGAGCACCTAGAAAGGGCCTAGAAGGACCATAGAGAGGGCCATAGACAGGGCATATAGAGGGTCTACAGAGGGCCTAGTGAGGACCATAGAGAAGTCCATCACGAGGGCCTAGATAGGTCCTAGAGGAGACCATAGAGATGGCAATAGAGAGGGCCTAGAGATGGCCATAGTCTTGGGAATAGAGATGGCCTAGAGAGGACCTTGTGAGGGCTAGAAAGGTCCTAGAGGGGGCCATAGAGAGGGTCTAGAGAGGGACTAGAGGGGACCATAGAGAGGGCCATAGAAATGGCCATAGTGAGGGACTAGAGGAGCCTAGAGATGGCCATTGAGTTTGCAATAGAGATGGCCTAGAGAGGATCTTGAGGGGGCCTAGGGGGTCGTAGTGAGGGCCATAGAGAGGGCGATTAAGAGGGCCTCGAGAGGACCTAGTGGGACCATAGAGAGTGCCTAGAGAGGGCCTAGAGGGTACCATAGAGAGGGCCATAGAAATGGCCATTGTGAGGGCAAAAGAAAGAGGGCCCTGTGAGGGCCAAGAGAGGGCCTAAAGAAGGCCATAGAGAGGGCCTAGAGGGGTTATAGAGAGAGGCTTAGAGAGGGCCATGAGAGGGCTATTGAGATTGCCTAGAGAGGGCCATAGTGGACCATAGTGAGATTCCCTAAAGAGGCACTGGATGGTGTCTAGAGGAGTCCTAGAGGGGACATAGAGAGACCACGGAGAGGGCCTAGAGAAGGCCTAGAGGGGAGCATAGTGAGGACCAGAGAGTACCCTAGAAGGGATTATAGGGAGGGCCATATCGAGGACAAATAGAGGGCCTAGTGGGGACGAGAGATGGCCATAGATATGGCAATAGAGATGGCCTAGACAGGACCTTGAGGGGGGCTGAGATGGGACCATAGAGAGGGCCATAGCGAGGGCCTAGATAGGACCTGGCGGATACCATAGAGAGGGCCTTAGAGAGGGCCTAGATAGGGCCTAGAGTGGGCCATAGAATGGGCCATAGGGATGGCCATACAGAGGGCTAGAGATGGCCTAGAAAAGGCCTATCCAGTACCATAGAGAGGGCCGTAGAGGGCCTAGAGAGTGCCATAGAAAGGGCCACAGGGATAGCCCATAGAGAGGGCCTAAGAAGGTCCTAGAAAGGGCCTAGACAAGACAATAGAAAGGGCCATTAGAGAGGATTAGAGAGGGCCTAGAGAGGGCAAAACGTGGGCCATAGAGAGGGACCAGAAGACCCTAGAGGGGACCATAGAGAGTGCCATAGTAAGGGCCTAGAGAAGGCCTAGAGAGGGTCAAGAGAGGACCATAGAGAGTGCCATAGCGAGGATCTAGAAAGGATAGAGAGCCTAGATATGGTCATAAAGATGGCAATAGAGATGGCCTAGAGAGAAACTTTAGGGGACCTAGAGGCATCCAAGAGGGTGCCATAGAGTGGGGAATAAAGAGGGCCTATAGAGGGCCTAGAGGGGACCATAGAGAGGGCTATAGAGAGCACTTAGAGAAGTCCTAGAAGGGGTGATAGCGAGGATCATAGAGAGGTTCTTGAGGGGGCTTAGAGAGGGCCCAGAGGGGGCCATAGAGAGGGCCATAGAGACGGCCTAGAGAGGGCAAAGAGGGTGCCCAGAATGGACCATAGAGAGGGCCATAGAGATTGCCATACTGAGGACCTAGAGGGGGCATTAAGGAACCATAGAGAGGGCCATACAGAGTGCTAGAGGGGACCATAGTGCGGGCCAAGTGAGGGCCTAGAGGGCCTCGAGGCAGCTATAGAGGTGGCATTAGAGATGGCCTAGAGAGGGTTAATAAAAAGGGCCATAGAGATGACCATAGAGGCAAGAGGGCCTAGACAGGACCATAGATGAGCCATAAGAGGACAGAGAGGCCTAAGAGAGCATAACAGTGCCATAGTTAGGGCCATATAGAGGGCCTAGAGAGGACCATAGAGCGGCTTAGAGACGGTCTAGAGAGGGCCTAGATGGGACCATAGATATGGCCAATTAGAGGCCCTAGAGAGGGCTTAGTGAAGGCCTAGAAGGGACCATAGACAGGGCCATAGACAGCTAGTGAACCTAGAGACGACCATAGAGAGGGCCATAGAGACAGAGAGATCTAGATAGTACCATAGAGAGTGCCTAGAGAGTGCCTAGAGGAGGCCTAAGGGGCTTAGAAAGAACCATAGAGAGCATCTAGCAAGAGCCGAGAGTGGACCACAGAGAAGACCATAAAGAGGGCCTAGACAGTGCCTAGAGTGGATCATAGAGATTGACATAGAGATGGAGGCCTAGAGAGGACCTAGTAGGATCATAGAGTGGGCCATAGTAAGGACCTAGAGAGGGCCTAGATGGACCATAGGAGGGCCATAAAGGGGGGCCTAGAGGGACCATAGAAAGGGCCATAGCGAGGGAAAAAGAGAGGGCCTAGTAGTGCCTAGAGATAGCCATAGAGATGGCAATAGAGATGCATAGAGAGGGCCTAAAGGGACCATAGAAAGGGCCATAGGAATGGCCATAGAGAGGGTCTAAGAGGGCATAGAAAGGGCCTAGACAGGACCATAGAGAGGGACATTGAGAAGGATTAGAGAGGGCCAAGAAGGAAAACGAGGGCCATAGGAGGGCCATAGAGAGGGCTTAGGTTAACTATAGAGAGATCCATAAAGAGGGCCTAGAAAGGCCCTAGAGGGGACCATAGAGAGGGTCATAGAGAGGGCCTAGAGAGGGCCTAGAGAGGGCCAAGATGGACCATAGATAAGGGCATAGCAGGGTCTAGAGAGGGACTAGAGGGGCCTAGATAACTGCCATACAGATGCAATAGAGATGGCCTAGAGAGGACTTGAGGGGGACTAGAGGTGTCCCAGAGGGGCTACAGATAGGGTAATAAAGAGGGCCTATAAGGGCCTAGAGGGGACCATAGAGAGGGCCATAGAGAGGGCTTAGAGGAGTCCTAGAGGGTGCCATAGATAGGGCCATGGAGAGGTCCTAGAGAGGGCCTAGAGGGGCCTAGAAAGGGCCTAGAGTTGACCATAGAGAGGGCTATAGATAGGGCCTAGAGAGAACCTAGAGAGGGCCTAGAGGGACCATAGGAGGGCATAGAGAGGGCCTGGAGAGGGCCATGATATGGCCATCTATATGGCCTAGAAAGGACCTTGAGGGGCCATTTAGAGGGCCATAGCTAGGGTCTATAAAGGGCCTAGAGGGGACAATAGATTGCACCATAGAGAGGGCCTAGAGAAGGCCTAGAGGGGACCATAGTGAGGGCCATAGAGAGTGCCTAGAGGGAACCATAGAGAGGGCCTTATAGAGGGCCTAGAGAGCGCCTAGAGAAGGCCATAAAGAGGGTCAAGAGCAGATCATAGAGAGGGCCTAGAAAGGGGTAGATGGGACCACAGAGAAGGCCACAAAGAGGGCCTAGAGAGGTCCTAGAGAGGTCCTACAGAGGGCCTAGAGAGGGCCTAAGGTGACCATAGAGAGGGCTATGATAGGGCCTAGAGAGGGCCTAGTGGGGACCATAGAAAGGGCCATAGTGAGGGACTAAATAGGGCCTAGAGAAGACCATAGAGAGGGCCATAATGAGGGCCTAGAGGGGACCATAGAAAGGGCCATAGCGAGGGAAAAAGTGATGGCCTAGTGGTGCCTAGAGATATCCATAAAGATGGCAATAGAGATGGCCTAGAGAGGGCCTAAAGTGGGCCTAGAAAGGGCCTAGACAGGACCTTAGAGAGGGCCATAGAGAGGGCCATAGGAAGGGCCATAGGGATGGCCATAGAGAAGTCTTAAAGAGGAGCTAGAAAGGGACTAAACAGGATGATAGAGAGGGCCATAGAGACGGATAGAGAGGGCCTAGAGAGGGCAAAACAAGGACCAAAGAGAGGGCCATAGAGAAGGCTTAGTGAGGACCATAGAGAGTGCCTAGAGGGGTCATACAGAAGACCTTTTGGACCATAGAGGGAGCCATGGCATGAGAGGTCCTAGATGGACCATAGAGAGGGCCATAGAGGGCCTAGATAGGGACTAGAGTGGCCTAGAGATGGTCATAGATATGTCAATAGAGATTGCCTAGAGAGGACCTTGAGGTGGCCTAGACCTGTCCTAGAGCAGACCATAGAGAGGGCAATAAAACGGTCCTAGAGAGGACCTAGAGGGACCATACAGAGGGCAATTGCGAAGGCCTTGAGAGGGCCTAGAAGGGCCTAGAGGGGCCTAGAGAGGGCCATAGAGATGGCCATAGAGATGGTGCAGAGTACCTTGAGGGGGACTTGAGAGGGTCTAGAGGGAGACATAGAGATGGGCTAGAAAGGCTTGAGGGGACCATAGAGAGGGTCATAGGAGGCCTAGATAGGGCATAGAGGGGAAAATAGTGAGGGCCATTGATAGGGCGTAGAGGGGACCATATATAGGGCTATAGAGAGGGCCTAGAGAGGGCCTAAGGGTCCTAGAGAGGGCCATAGAGAGGCAATAAAGAGGGCCTAGAGAGGGCCTAGACGGACCATATAGAGGGCCTTTGCGATGTCCTAGATAGGGCCTAGAGAGGGCCAATGAGATGGCCATAGCAATTTGAGAGAGGACTTGGAGGGGGCCTTAAGGGGGTCTAGAGGGACCTTAGCGAGGGTTAGAAGGGCCTAGAGGGGACCATAGAGAGGGCAATTATAGAGGGCCTAGAGAGGGTGTAGAGGGGAAAATACAAGGGCCATTGATAGAGCATAGAGGGGACCATAGATAGGGCCATAGAGATGGCCATAATCTGAGCAGACCTTGAGAGGGCTAGAGGGGGCCATAGAGAAGCCATAAAGAGGGTCAAGAAAGGGCCTAGTTGGGACCATAGAGAGGGCCATATAGATGGCCATAGTGAGGGCCTAGAGAGGGCTTTGTGGGGCCTAAGAGGGTCATAGGAGGGACTAGAGTAGGCCTAGAGAGTGCCTAGAATGTGCCTAGTGTGGGCACAGAGAGGGCCATTGAGATGACCTAGAGAGGGCCTTTGGGGAACAATAGAGAGGGCCATATTGAGGGCCTAGAGAGGCCAAAAGTGGGTCTGGAGGGCCATAGAGATGGCAATGAGATGCAATAGAGATGGCCTAGAAAGGACCTTGAGGGGCCTTGAGGGGTTCTAAAGGGGTCCATAGATATGGGACTGCGTAAGGGTATCCTGGTTCTTGGCTGGGCATGGGCCTAGAACCCCGAGACTCCAAGGGAGAAACGGCAGGAGTTCGGCCACGTCCCCAGAACTCAGGGTCCTAACAAGCAGTCCAATCTCCATAGACCTACATTGTTCAGTCACGAAGGCCATTACAGCCCCTCCCAAAGTGCACAGGTAGAGGGTGTAACTACAGGCCTCAGGCCCTAGAGATTTACATACTAATGAAGGTCAGAGGGTGGAGCCAATTAAGCATTGCCCCAGAACCTCCCACTTTCTCCCTCCCTACTTAACCCAGGTCTGCCCTGAGTTTGGGGGGTACATCCAGATCCATCCACCATCCACCATGACAATAAACCCTTTTGGAACCAAGGACTTACCTCATATCATTGGACCTGCGGGCCTGCCCACCGAAGCCTCCAGCCACTGGAACCTGGGACCTTCCTCTGTACGAGAGACAGGCTACCTGGAAGCCTCCAGGCAGCCTCCACCTCGCAGGTCCCGGGCCGCTGCCACGTGGGCCTGGTCCCTACTGCGGCCCCCCTCCCCGTTTTACCCACACATAGAGAGGGCCATAGAGAGGGCAATAGAGAGGGCCTAGAGGGGTCTAGAGAGGGCCACAGAGATGGCCATAGAGATGGCCTAGAGAGGACCTTGAGAGGCCTAGAGAGGGCCAAGGAAGATAGAGAGCCTAGAGAGGTCCTAGAGAGCCCATAGAGGGCCAAGAAAGGAAATAGAGATTGCCTAGAGAGATCGTGAGGGCGCCTAGAGGGACAGGAAGGCCATAGAGTGACCTAGCAAGGGCCTAGAGGGGACCATAGAGAAGGCCAAAAAAGGTGCCAAGGAAGGGCCCTAGAGGGACCATAGTGAGGGCAATAGCAGGACTAGAGAGGGCTTAGATGGGACCATCAAGAGGGTCATAGAGAGGGACTAGAGAGAGCAAGAAGGACCATAGATTGCCATAGAGAGGGCCTAGTGAGGCATAACAGGGACTATAGAGAAGGCCATAGCAAAGGCCTACAGAGGGCCTATTGGGGCCTAGAGACTGCCAAAGAGATGGCAATAGATATGACCTAGAGAGGACCTGAGGGGCCTAGAGAGATCCTAGAGGTGGCCAAGAGAGGGCAATAAATAGGGCCCAGAACGGGCCTAGAAAGGGCTAGAGGGAACATAGAGAGTAGGGCTCATAGAGAAGGCCTGAGAGAGGGCCATGAGGAGGAGGACCATAGAGAGGGACATAGAACAATGGCATTGAGCGAGGGGCCTAGAGTTGGCCTAGAGGGGCCTTGAGAGGGCCAAGAGAGGACCATAGAGATGGCATTAGAGAGGATCTTAGAGGGCCTAGAAAGGGGCCATATAGAGGCCCATAGATGATGGCCTTGAAAAGGGCCATAGAGGGTACCATAGAGAGGGCCATAGATGGCCTAGAGAGGGCCTAGAGGGGAACATAGAGAGGGCCTAGTGAGGGCCTAGGGAGGGTCTAGATGGGCCTTAGATGGCCATAGAGTGGCAAAGAGATGGCCTAGAGAGGACCTTGTGGGGGCCTAGAGCAGTAATAGAGGGGCCAAGAGTGTGCATAAAGAGGGCCTAGAAAGGTCAAAGGGAACCTAGAGAGGGATAAGAGGGCCTAGAGTGGACTAGAGGGGACCATAGAGAGGGCATAGAGAGGCCTAGAGGGTCTAGAGAGGCCCAAGATGGCATAGGATGGCCTAGAGAGGACCTTGAGTAGGACTAGAGGGCCAGAGGGCCATAGAATGGGATAAGAGGCCTAGAGAGGGCCTAGAGGACCGAGAGTGCAGAGAGGCCTAGAGAGGCCTAGAAGGGACAATAGAGGGCCATAGTGAGGCCTAGAAGGACCAAGAATGGCAAAGATGGCTGAGGGCCAGAGGGCAAGAGAGGCCACAGAGTGGCTTGAGATGTCCTAGAGAGGACTTGAGAGGCCTAAGAAAGCATAGAGTGGCTAGTAAGAAGAGGGGACATAGAGAGGCCATAGAGAGGGCCTAAGGTCTAGAGGCCATAAGGCCGAGGCTAGATAGGCCAGAGAGGCATAGAGAGGCCCAGGAGGCATAAGAGGCCTAGAGAAGGCATAGAAGGGCCTAGAGAGGACCATTGAAGTGCCTAGAAAGGTCCATAGAAGGGCATTTTGAGGACCGAGGGATAGAGGCCTAGAGGACCATAGAGAGGGCCATAGACAGGCATGAGAGGCTAGAGGGAACATAGAGGCCAGAGATGGGCCTAGAAAGGCCTAGGGCCATAGAGAGGTAAGAGAGGGTCTAGAGACCTCCAGAGGGACCATGATGCAATGAGGTTCAGAGGACTAGGCCTAGAGACTGCCACAGATGGCAATAGAGATGGCTTAGAGATGAACTTGAGGGGCCTAGAGGCATCCTAGAGTGGCCATAGAGAGAGCAATAAAGTGGGCCTATAGAGGGACAAGAGGGGACCATAGAGAGGGTGATAAAGAGGGCTAGAGGAGTCCTAGAGGGGACCATAAGGAGTTCCATAGAGAGGTTCTAGAGAGGGCCTAGAGAGGGCCCAGATGGTGGGCATAGAGAGGGCCATAGAGAGGACCAAGAGAAGGCATAGAGGGGCCTAGAGAGGGCCATAGATATGGCCATTGAGATGGCCTGGAGAGAACCTTGATGGGCCTAGAGGGGGCCATATAGAGGGCCATAGCAAAGATCTATAAAGGGCCTAGAGGGTACCATAGATAGGGCCATAGAGATGGCCTTGAGAAGGCCTAGAGAGGACCATAGCGAGGACAATACATAGGGCCTATAGGGGACCATAGAGAGGGCCATAGAGAAGGCTAGAGAGGACCATAGAGAGTGCCTCGAGGACCTTGAGGTGCTAGAGGGGGCATTGAGAGGACACAGAGAGGCCATAGAGAGGGCCTAGAAAGGGCCTAGAGGGCATCACAGAGAAGGCTATAAAGAAGGACTAGAGAGGTCCTACAGAGGGCCTAGAGATGGCCTAAAGAGGGCCTAGAGGGAACCATAGAGTGAGCCATAGAGAGGGCCTATAATGGGTCTAGAGAGGGCCTAGTGGGGACATAGAGAGGGCCATAGTGAGGTCATAGAGAGGCCTAGAGGGACCACAGAGAGGGCCAAGAGATGTCCTAGATGGGATCACAGAGAGGGCCATAGAGATCGGCATAGAGAGGGCTTAGAGGGGACCATAGGGAGGGCCATAGTGAGGGAAAAAGAGAGGGCCTAGAGGGCCTAGAGACCGCCATAGAGATAGCAATAGAGATGGCCTAGAGAGGACCTTGAGGGGCCTAGAAGGGGACCATAGGATGGCCATATTGAGGGCCTAGAGAGGGCCTAGAGTGGACAATAGAGAGGGACATAGAGAGGTCAAAAAGGGGACCATAGAGGGGACATATAGAGGGCCTCAGAGATAGCCTAGAGGGAACTATAAAGAGGGCCTAGAAAGGGCCTAGTGGGTCCATAAGAGGCTCCAAAGTGGGCCATAGAGAGGGCCTGAAAGGCTAGAGAGGCCTAGGAGGGAAAATACAGAGGGCCATAATTATCGCCATAGTGAGGGCCTAAGAGAGGGCTTTAAGTGTACCATAGAGAGTGCCATAGTTAGGGCCTAGAAGGAACATAGGGAGTGCCATAGCGAGGGCCTAGTGAGGGCCTAGAGGGGCGTAGAGACAGCCATAGAGATGGCAACAGAGATGGCCTAGAGAGAACCTTGAAGGGTCTAGACAGCACCATGGAAAGGGCCATAGCAAGGGCCTAGAGAGGCCTAGAGGGACCATAGAGAAGTCCAATGAGAAGGCCTAGAGAGTGTCATAAAAAGGGCCATAGACATGGCCTAGAGTAGAGGGCCTATAAAGGGTCTATACACTACCATAAAGAGGGACTAGAGTGGGCCTAGAGAGGCCATAACAAGGGTCTAGAGAGGGCCATAGGGAGGGCCTAGATAGGGCCTAGAGGGGACCACAGAGAGGGTCACAGAGATCGCCATAGAGAGGCTAGAAGGCATTAAGGGGACATAGAGAGGGCCATAGAGAGGCCTAAAGAGGGCCAGAGGAACTATACAGAGGGCAATAGAGAGGCCTAGAAAGGCCCTACAGGGATCATAGAGGGCCATAGAGGGCCTAGAGAGGGCCAGAAGGGCCAAGATATGGCCATACAGATGGCAATAGAGATGGCCTAGAGAGGACCTTGATGGTTCCTAGAGGCGTCATAGAGAGGGCAAAAAGAGGCATAGAGAGGGCCTATAGGGTTCCATAGAGAGGGCCATAGAGAAGGCCTAGAGGAGTCCTATAGGGACCATAGATACGGCCAGAGAAAAGGCCTAGAGGAGTCCTAGAGGGTCTAGAGAGGGCCATAGATTTGGCTATAGATATGGTCTAGAGAGGATCTTGAGGCAGCATAGAGGGGCCATATAGAGGGCCATAGCGAGGACCTATAAAGGGCCTAGAGGGACCATAGAAAGGGCCATAGAGATTGCCTAGAGAGGCCTAGATAGGGCCATAGAACGGGCCTAGAGATGACCATAAAGAGGGCCTAGATAATGCCTATAAAGGGCCTAGTCAGGACCATAGAAAGGGCCATAGAGAAGGATTAGAGAGGGCCTAGAGGGGTCCTAGAGAGGGTCTAGAGGGAACCAAGCATGGGCATAGTGATGGCCTAGAGAGGCCTAGAGAGGGCCTAGTGGGACAGACCATAAGGCCTAGAGGGCTAAGGACCAAAGAGGCATAGCGAGGGCCAAGAGATGTCTAGATGGGAGCATAAAGAGGGCTAGATGAGACCATAGGAGGGCATAGTGAGGGAAAAAGAGAGGGCCTAGAGGGCCTAGAGACCACCATAGAGATGCAATAGAATGGCCTAGAGAGGACCTTGAGGGGCCTAGGGGACATAGGGATGGCCTATAGCAGGGACTAGAGAGGACCTGAGTGGAAATAGAGAGGGATACATAGAGGGTTAAATGGACTATAGAGGGGCCTAAGAGGACCTCGAGAGGGCATAGAGGGACTAATAGAGACTATAGAGAGTGCCTAGAAGGGCCTAGAGGGACATGAGAGGACCATAGAGAGGGCCTCAGAGGGCATGAGGACTATAGAGAGGGTATAGAGTCCTAGAAGGGCCAAGTGAGCATAAGGGGCCATAGAGAGGACTCGAGAGGCAAGATGGACTATATAGAGGCCTAGAAGGGCCTAGTGGGGTCCATATAGAGGCCCCAAAAGGGCTATAGAGAGGGCCTTGAGAGGCCTAGAGGGAACTATAGAGAGGGCCTAAAAAGGGCCTAGTGGGGTGCATATAGAGGCCCCCAAGAGGGTCATAGAGAGGGCCTAGAGAAGGACTAGAGAGGGCCTGAGGGGACCATAGAGAGGGCTGTAATGATCGCCATAGTGAGGGCCTAGAGAGGGCATTAAGTGAAACCATAGAAAGGGCCATATTTAGGGCCTAGAGGTGACCATAGGGTGGGCCATAGTGAGAGCCTAGTGAGGGCCTTCTGGGCCTAGAGACAGCCATAGAGATGGCAATAGAGATCGCCTAGAGAGGACCTTGAAGGGGCCTAGATGGCATCATGAAAGGGCCATAGTGAGGGCCTAGAGAGGCCTAGAGGGACCAGAAAGAAGTCCATAGAGTGGGTCTAGAGAGGGCCAATAGAAAGGGCCATAGACATGGCCATAGAGAGGACCTAGAGAGGGCCTATAAAGGGCCTAGACAGAACCATAGAGAGGGCCATAGAGAGGGACTAGATTGGGCTTGAGAGGCCATAACGAGGACCTAGAGGGAACCATAGAGAAGGCCACAGATATCGCCATAGAGAGGGCCTAGAGAGGGCATTAAGGGGACCATAAAGAGGGCCATAGAGAGGGCCTAAGAGAGGGCCTAGAGGGAACTATAGAGAGGGCCATAGAGAGGGGCTAGAAAACCCTACAGGGGACCATAGAGAGCACCATAGCAGGGCCTAGAGAGGTACTAGAGGATCCAAGTACGGCCATACAGATGGCAATAGAGATGGCCTAGAGAGGACCTTGAGTGTTCCTAGAGGCGTCCTAGTGTGGAACATAGAGAGGGCAAAAAAGAGGGCATAGAGAGGGCCTATAGGGAACCATAGAGAGGTCCTAGAAGGCAGAGGGCCTAGAGAGGGCATAGATATGGCCATAGAGATGGCAGAGCGACTTTGAGGCGGCCTAGAGTGGGACATGTAGAGGGCCATAGCGAGGGCCTATAAAGGCATGAGGGACCATAGAGAGGGCCACAGAGATGGCCTGGAGAGGGCCTAGAGAGCACATAGCGAGGTCCTAGACAGGGCCTAGAGAAGGCAAGAGAGAGTGCCTTGAGTGTGTCATAGATAAGCCATATAGAGGGCCAAGAGGGCCATTGAGAGCATAGAGAGGCCATATAGAGGGCCATAGAGAGGTCTAGAGAGGGCCATGAGAGGGCTAAGAGGGCTAGATGGCCTAGAGATGGCCATAGGTTGGCATAGAGATGGCCTAGAGGACATTGAGGGGGCCTAGATGGACATAGAGGCACAGGAGGCCTGGAAGGGCCGAGGACCAAAAGGGCCATAGAGAGGACTAGAGATGGCCTAGATAGTGCATAGAAAGGGCCATAGAGATGGCCATAGAGAAGGCCTAGCTAGGGTCTAGAAAGTGCCTAGACAGACCATGAGAGCCATAGAGAAGATTAGAAGGGCTAGAGAGGGCCTAGCGAGGGCCATAAGGGTCATAGAGAGGGCCTAGAGAGGACTAGAAGGGCCTAGTGTTGACCATACAGATAGTAATAGAGATGGCCTAGAGAGGAACTAGAGGGTGCCTTAGAGGGGTCCTAGAGGGCCATAGAGAGGGCAATAAAGAGGCATAGAGAGGGCCTAGAGGGGACCATAGAGAGGGCCATAGAGAGGGCCTAGTGAGGGCCATAGAGAGGGCCTGAGGACCATACAGAGTGCTAAGAGAGGGCTTAGAGTGGCTTAGAGGGGGCCATAGAGAGGGCCCAGAGAGTGCCATAGAGTGGGCCTAGAAAGGCCTAGAAGGGACCATACAGAAGGCCATAAAGAGGTCCTAGAGAGGTCCTAGAATGGGCCTAGAGAGGCCCTATAGGGAACATAGAGAGGGCCATAGAGCTGGACAAGAGAGGGCCTAGAGAGGCCAGAGGGTACCATAGAGAAGGCCATAGACAGGGCCTAGAGAAGGCCTGAGGGGAACATATGAGGACCAAGGAGAGGGCCTAGAGTGGGCCTAGAGTGGACCATAGATAGGGCCATAGAGATCGCCATAGAGATGGCCTAGACAGGGCATTAAGGGGACCATAGTGAGGGCCATAGACAGGGCCTAGAGAGGGCATAGAGGGTACTATAGAGAGGGCAATAGAGAGGGCCTAGATAGGGCATAAATGGGACCATAGTGAGTGCCATAGAGAGGTCCTAGAGAGTGCTTAGAGAGGGCCATAGAGAGGGCCATATTAAGGGCCTAGTGAGGGCCTAGAGGGGACTACAGAGAGGCCATAGAGAGTGCCTAGATAGGGCCTAGAAAGGACCATAAAGAAGGCCATAGCTATTGCTCATAGAGAGGGTCTAGAGAAGGCATAAAGTGGACCATAGATAGGGCGATAGAGAGGGTCTAGAGGGGACATAGAGAGGGCCATAACGAGGGCCTAAAGAGTGCCTAAAGGGGACCATAGAGAGGGCCATAGCAAGGGCCTAGAAAGGGCCTAGAGGGCCTTGATATGGGCATAGAGATAGCAATAGAGATGGCCTAGAGAGGACCTTGAGGGAGCCTAGAGGAGTCCTAGAGTGGTCATAGAAAGGGCAATAAAGAGGGCCTAGAGAGGGCCTAGAGAGGACCAAAGAGAGGGACTAGAGACGGCCTAGTGTGGACCATAGAGAAGGCCATAGAGATGGCCATAGTGAGGGTCTAGAGAGGGCCTTGAAGGGACCTAGAGAGGGCCAAGAGAGGGCCAAGAAAGCGCTTAGGGTGTGGCTAGAAGGGGCCATAGAGAGGGCCATTGAGAGAGCCTAGAGAGGTCCTAGAGGGGAACATAGAGAGGGCCAAAAGGAGGTCTTAGAGAGGGCCTAGAGTGGAAATAGAGAGGGCAATAGCGAGGGCCTAGACATGGCCATAGAGAGGGCCTAGAGAGGGCATAGAAAGGGCCTAGACAAGACCATAGAGAGGGCCTTAGAGAGGACATAGAGAGGGCCTAGAGAGGGCCACAGAAAGGGCCATAGAGATGGCCATAGAGAGACCATAGAGAGTGCCTAGAGAGGGCCTAGAGGGGTTTAGATTGGGCAATAGAGAGGACCTTTGAGAAGGCCTAGAGAGGGCCATTGAGACACTGCTAGGCAAACACTGAACAACTCCCCAAGCTCAAGTCATTTTCTATTTTTTTTTTTTTGAGGCATTCTTGCTAAATCGTCTCAGTCTACCTACTACGGGACTATGTCATTGCACCTGGCCTCCCGTCTAAACCTTATATCCCCTGGTGTCCAGCTACATCTTTCCTTTCCATGTCAAATCCTTCCCATCACTTCAGCCACACACTAAAAACTTGCTTTGGAAATATGCTGCGTTATTACATGCCTGTTTCCCTCTTTGCCTCTGATTCTCTCGACCCACCCACAAGTTCCACCCACCCACCAGCTCCACCATCAGCCCCACCCACAAAACCAGCCCACCACACACCAGCTTCACCACCCACCAGCTCCATCTTCCAGCTACCCCAGCAGCACAAGCTACATCTTTTGAAAAATGCTTCTCTGTTACTTTTTACTTAATTACTCCATAAACTTAATTGTCAATGCAAAGCTCTCCAACCTTTCTTCCTCTTTCAGGTATTTAAGCATATACCAGATTATCTTAATTAGTTTCAAAAGACAGTAAAAATGTCAAATGTAAAGAGAAAACTGTAGGCTTGGTAGTTAATAGTGATTGTAGAAAGGCAGACTAAATAAATTAAGCATTTTCTTTATGTAATACTTCACTGTCTTTAACATGCTTGGCATTTATCAAAATCACTTGACTGTGATGGCTGTGTATACTTGGGGTATATCTTGTATCACTAGTGGGCCACAGAATAGACTGGGTAAACACAGTTGCAAAGCCTTCTCCTTTGTAGGTCTGTGGGTAAGGTCACTCAGTAGGCTGAGGCAGTAGGATAGCAAATAACAGTTGTATCTAGAATGAGTGCAGTTCTAGCTTGGGCAATTTATTGAGACACTATCCTAAAAACACAAAAGTTAAAAAGGGATAGGGAGCCAAAAATGATGGCTTATGTCTGCAATCCCAGCATTTGGGAGTCTGAGGCAGGAGGATTGCCATTGGTTTGAGGCCAGCCTGGGTTCCAGGATGGCCTGAAGTACAGATCCATTGAGACCCAATGTAAACAATACAATTGTTTTTTTAGACTTCGAGGGGCTGAGGATATCTTGATGGTAGAGTGCTTGCCTATCTTGATCGAGATCATGTGTTTAATGCACAGCTCTGACCAAAGAAAGTAAAAGGGAAACGTGGCATTATTTGGAACTAGACTGGGTTTTAATGCCTTTAACTGCTTCCAGCCACATGATTCTAATTGGATTACTTCCCTTTCTGGGGCTGTGTTCTCAGCTAAGAAAAGATAATGTTACCTCTCCACCCATGTGGCAAGATTAAAGGTGAATGGGTACCTAATTCCCTCACTTTCACCTGTGTAACCATATTTCAGTATGAAGCTAAAGGGGCTAGAAAATAGCAATAGTCTCCACGAGGTACTTTATTCAAGAAGTTATGTTTCTATTTCAGTCCTGCATCCCGGTAGTGTAGTGACTGACAGCCATCTTCTCTGGGAGAACATAGAACCTCTTGGAACTGGTGTGAATTAAGCTCCGTTTGTTTGGCAAGGTAATAGAGAAGGCATTGTTACCTTATCATTAACAACAGAGGTAAAGCTTTTCTGTTGAAATAAAGATAATGGTCTTTTATCTAATGGCTATATTTTTCACGATTTTTGTAAGAATATGAGCCACAGCAAGCAGTTCCCACCCTGCCTCATTTTTCTTCCATGTAACATTTCTCATAATGATAAAATGGCCAGCTAAAATAATCATTTCATGAATGAGCAAATATCAATTTCACCATTCTAAACAAAAGTACATAACAAGATGGCTTAGTGCCTACTGCTCCTGCAGAGGACCAGATTTCTACTCACTTGTGTGAGGCTACTCACAGCCTCCTTTAACTGTACCTCCAGGAGAATCAGATGCCTCTGGCCTCTGAGGGGCCTTTCAGTCATGTGAACATACCCCCACACACACAAACACATCATTTGAAATATATCTTAAAAATATAAAAGGGTGCTAGGCGTAGAGGCGCACATCTTTAATCCCAGCACTAAGGAGGCAAAAGCAGACAGATCCTCATAGTGAGTTCTAGGACAGCCACAGCTATATAGTGAGATCCTGGCTCAGACCTGTGTGTGTGTGTGCTGTGTGTTGTGGGGGTGTGGGAGTGTGGGGTGTGTGGGTGTGTGGTGTGTGGTGTGTGGTTGTGTGTGTCTAGCGATTCTAGACACACATGATTTACCACAGTATTTTGATTTGTTTGTTGGTTTTCTGTGTGCTCCTGAACTTTCTCTTGTTCTTTTACTTCTATTTATGTTGCTCTGTTCATTTATGTTGGAAACCCTATGAACTTATCTGGAGACCCACAACTGCACACAAACATACACACACAAATGTGTCACACACACATACACAAAGGTGTCATTCTCTCCTTCTCTGTCTTTCTGAGGAATGTTAGTGAGATAGACTGGCTGTCCAGCATGTTCCAGGAATCCTCCTGGCTTTGCATTCTGCTGGTGTTACAGGCACACGACTTTTATGCGGGTGCCTAAGAGTCAAACTCAGGTCTCCAGGTTCTCTTGTTTGCATGGCAAACAACCAACTGAACATTACCTGGCATTATCAGGGCACGAAAACTTTGTCATTCCATTCTTGCAATTTCCAGCTGGATCTGTGAATTTATTTGGTACAAAGGGTTAACAGTGGCAAAGCTGAAGATGTAAACTGCTTTCTGTGGTGGACTGAACAGATCACGATTCTGGGAAAACTACTAATTTTGGAGAGGCTGAAGGAGTCTGTTTGTACAGATTTTCTATTCCTTAACTGTTCACCTCTAGTGACAAGGATGGTTTTTCTGGGATGGAGAGACGGCTTGGAGGTAAAGAGCTCTTACTACTCTTTCAGAAGACCTGAATTTGGTTCTCTGTGCCTACATGGCAGCTCACAACTGCTTGTAGTTCTAATTTGAGGTGCTTCAGCGCCATCTTCTGGCCTCCACCGGCACCTACATGCATTCATGGAGTGTTAATAAACTCATACATAGAAATAAAAAGTAAATACTGGTTTTAAAGATGTATAAAAATGTTTTTTTTCATTTTTGAGTATTATTTTTAAAGATTTATTTATTTATTGTATGTATGTGAGTACTCAGTACACTGTCACTTTCCTCAGACACACCAGAAAAGGGTATCTGATCTCATTGTAATGATATTTTTGGGCTACCATGTGTTGCTGGGAGTTGAACTCTTGACCTCTGGAAGAGCAGTCAGTGCTCTTAACCGCTGAGCCATCTCTCCAGCCCCTAAAAATGTTTTTTTTTTAAAGACTGTTTCTTTTCCCTGACAGAAGTCAAGGAGAAGAGTGTGTGTATGTTCCCAAGGCCTCACACACGGTGGTTAACTGTTTACATTCCTATCCTGAATATTCTTTTTATATTTGCTGTCCTCATGTGCCTTTGCTTCAAATAACCCTTACACCAAAGTGGTATATTCTGGAGTGGTGTATTCTGATACCTTTCAATATTATGTAAAATCTACAATTTTGTTTTGGGTATTCTGTTCTTTTTTTTTTTTTTTTTTTTTTTTTTGTATTTGTTTGGTTAGTTCTGTTGTTGTTGAGAACAAGGTTTCCCACTGTAGTACTGTCTAGCTTGGAACTTCCTATATAGCTAGGCTCCTCCTCCTGCCTCGATCTCTTGAGTTAAAAAACTATAGGCATGCCACCACATCCAGTTTAATCTAGTATGTTTTGATTTTGGCACAGGGACTTATGTAGCCCAGAGTGGCCTAGAACATATTACATAGCTAGGAGGACCTCGAATTTCCTAAGAGCTAAGATTACAGAGGCACACCACACCAGCTTCTGTGGTGCTTAAGATCAAGCCAAAG
>JAJTUV010005311.1:0-10228 GCA_021653895.1 Mastomys natalensis
CTGGTTTTCGTCTATGTTTGGCCATATTTCCAAAGTGCTCTCCTCTCTGTGTTTTGGAATGGGAATATGCCATGATGGTAGAAAATGTTTTTGTTTTTTTTGCTTTTGAAAGTTCGAAATTTTAAAATTTCAGAAGAGACTTTGAAATTTGACTTTTTAAACATTGTTGAGACTGTGGTTTTACCATTTTTTTAAAAATTTTTTTAAACTGTGATAGGGGGACAATTAAAATTTGGGCAAATGCATTTTTCCCTTATATTTGGCTATAAACCTTTTGAGGCTAGGAGGGGAAAAAGTGGGGCCCTTAAATAGGTTTTGTCCCATGTCAGTGTTTTAGCCCCTAGGGAGTGGGATATTAGAAACAGTGGCATTGTTGCAGTAGGTTTGGTGCTGGAAGCAGGCTTTGAGGATGTGGTGTGTGTGTGTGTGTGTGTGTGTGTGTGTGTGGTGTGTGTGTTGTATGAGTCCCTTGTGTGCAGAATCCAGTCCTGGCTGGCGCCTTTGGATCAAGATTAGATCTCTCAGCTCCTAAACCACCAATCCACCACAATTTAAAATTTTTCCTTTATGAAGGGTTTCCTTGGTATTTTGTCTCTTTACAGCAATGAAACCCTAAGACATCACTCATGTAGAATATTCTGCTCATACCTGTTTTTTAATATAATATAAACAACCACAAACCGTGTGGTTTCACAAAGTTTTTTCCGGCCTTAGTATTGTCTAACTCACTCTCTATTTGTCCCCTTTCCCCTTTCGCCCCATTCCCGCTTAAACCCCCCCAGTTGGAATACTTCCACCCATACAGTATTTTTTTGTATCACATTTTATTCTGTTTCTCCTCTCTCATTTAGATTTACTTGATTTTAAAATCATAGGTTTTTCAAGTCAGTTTTTTCAAGCACATTTCTTTTGGTTCGCCCGTTGGTTGCCCTTTCATTCTCTGTACCATCATCCTAGAACTGGTTGAAACTTTTTTTCCTCCAGTATTTTCTGTTTCAACTTCCATTTCATCTCTATTCTGCAACTCCCACTCCCAAAATATACCTCACCACAAAACCTGTGTTTTGTTTTAGATACACAAAGAAAACATAAAGCAAATTTTAAGCTATGAAGAGAGAAAAATGCCACATTTGATTTTAGGCCCGGTACTGTACCCAACCTTTTGAGAGTTTTATCTTTTGTTTCTCTAATTTTTTCTCCTAATTTTGTAAAATTCTGATACATTTTGATTCCCTAGCTGTTCATCTACATTTTCTTTTTTAATCCCTTGTGCTTGCCAAGGGAACATCCCGGATTTTTTTTTGTTGTGATTTTGCAGTGGTTAATTAGAATTCATTTAATTGTACCATCTGGTTGAAATGCAAAGTGAAAATTTGGTGATTATCCTGATTATCTGCGACTCACGGAATTCATCGGCTGGATGATGCTTTCATTCTCTTAATTGCTTTAGATATAAGCAACATGCAAATTTAAATGGGTTCTTTTTTAATCTATAGCAAAATTTAAAATGTAATTTTAATATTAAAAAAGGAAAAAAATAGGAGTATTAAGAAATTAATAATTTCACCCCCCCAAAAATATTTTTAAAATCTTTTAATATATCCTGATCATCCTTATTAAATTATTTTAGGGCTGCAAATATTTTTGGTATTGGAATCAGAAATTGAATGTTTTCTCCTATATATTAAAAATTAAAAATATATTGAAATGAAGTTTGAGTTAGTACAGCTTTTCTCTGATCACATATGTCTTTCTAATAATTAGGGGAGTTTGTGAATGAATAAAAGGAAACTTCCTCCAGAAGGCCCACTGAAGACCTCCACAGGGTAATATGGCTTTGGCATTCAGACAACTTTTAACTTCCAAGAGGCTCTTGTACCTTGGGAAGGCAGAAAGCTTATGTCCAGGAAGTCACTCCATACTTAAGTCTTTTTCTGACTGTAATCACACTAATAACAATGTTGCTTTCTATAGAGTACAAAAGAAAAAAATCAAGATGTTCCTCTTTTATCAGATACCTCTTCTTTCTTTTTATACCTTTACATGATTTTTCTGTAAATCCTTAAACCATTAATTTGAAGTGTGCATCAATATATGGTTTTAAATTATATGAGCATAAAATAAGAAATAGATATTTAAAATGCATCTATATATAAAATGTTCAAGGTAAAAAAATCTGTTTTATGATAGACAGGGGAAGTTTTGTGTATATAATTCCTTCAAAAGTATATAAAGAGTTTATGAAGTCACATTTTTATTTTAGAACATTATAAAATCAATCTTAAGTATATTCCTCCATGTATGTCAACTGAAGTCACATTTGTTTATGTGTCTAAAACTCTCTCCCATATACTGCTATGCAGCACCGTAGTTTCTTACTCTTATCATTTTGACACTAACTGAAGTTTCATGTCATTGAAAACACTACAGTGACAATTTCCCAAATTTTTTTTGCTATCAACTGTCCAATACGTACACTGTCCTTCTTTAAACCCCACATTCTCTCTGAATTAAAAGATTTAAATGATCACAGTAAACACAGAGAATAAAGAGTAAATACTGACCACATAATATTCCCTTGAGTGCAATGTTGATTTTTATTTTATTTGCAAGCCTTGCTCCCACAGTCTTTTCTAGAACAAGAGGGCAATCAAGTATAATGGGCAGCTTCCTGTGAAAAAAATACTTGTACCATAGATTTTCCCCTTTTATTACTAATAAATGTTGGTATTCCTTCAAATAAATGTGAGTATCTTAGGGAAATTAGTATACAATATGTTGTGGAATTTGCACAAGGAAACTAAGAATAATAGAATTTATGAAGAAATTCCTATAAAGAATGTTTTCTTTCAGGTGAGTTGCATGGCACACATCCCTCATCCCCCCACTAGCTAAGTATCTAAAGACCATCCAAAGATAAAAAGGCATTAAATTTATATAACATAACAGTAAGGATAGGGCTATTTTATGCTCCTCTGAAAGTAATCCATAAACACCCTCAATTACATCACAAAACACAGTGTTCTGAACATTTTTCAGTACTATATTACAAATTCTATTTTTTTTTGTTTTGTTTGTTGTTTTAGAATTTCATGTATCAGGACCCTATTTACATAGTTTTCCCCCCCCCTTTCTCCCATACATCTCCTTCCATGTACCAACCACTCTCCTTCAAAACCATTCACTAGGGTTTGGAATCTGTGATCAATTATTTTTCCCCATTTGTCTAGCTGCAGATGAAATGACACATTTATAAGACAAGTTCTACAGTTAAGGCTCAGGGAGCATCATGAAAGAAGGGATTGAGAGTTTGTAAGAGACACTAGACCATAGTGTTTGCTGTAAGATAGTATCTTCTCTTTATTACAAGGATCTGCACTCATGAAAATTTCATAATATTGTTGCCTCAGCAAGTCCTGGACAACGACAACACCAGTTGGCATGGCAACATCGACGAGAGAAATCTCACAAGGCTGAAATGAAGAGCTATAGGCAGTGGATGGCTGCTGAAAGAAAAAGAATCAGTTTTCTGTGAAGATATGTTCCCAGATAGGTTATCCAATGCCAAATAGTCAAGCCTAGATACATGTACACATGAGCGCAGCAAAACAGACTCTGCTAAGCTATTATTTAAGTTTGATAAATATCTAGTCTTATCTTATTTAGACGCCATGTGCTGCTTTCTCAGACTATTCTGAATAACGACCTTCCATTTCTGGTGTCATCAACTACAGAATATGTGAGAATATCTTTTATTTCAATATTTGTCAGCCAGCTCAATAGCTATTTTTATCATTTGGCCGACCAAACTGATCGATTATGACTGTTTATGTGCAAGGTACTGGATCGCTATTTAATTTTTCTTTTTTAAATTTACCACTTTCTTTTCTTAAAAGACACTTTCTTAGGATTTTGAAGTCTCCTTCTTTAAATATATTTGTGCCTGATATACCTGCTGGTTCACAGAAACCATAGATATCATTCAAGTCATTCAAATTTACTGTACTTCAGAATACTGACTTCCAGTCTCTTCATGTCTTTGTGGCTATATATTTCTGATGAAATAAGTTTTATTTAAATATTGCATAGTCATTATTTTAAATAATTAAAAGAGTGTATGTTAACTGTTTTAAATCAAAACATCATTTCCCATGGAGTAATTATATAGATTCATATCATATGTTAAAAATAGATAACCCAAAATGCATAGACTTCCCTACTGAAGAGGTTAATAACTATGTTGGTTTCACAATAAATTCTCAGTAAGTTAATTAAGTAATGTAACAAGTTTTTATATTAGTTTTTTGACTAAGTTTAGATTTCCTCTCCTTCCTTTTTAAATTTGCACCATTTTATTTCATTAATAAGTGGGGAAATTGTACAATGTTTAGCTAAGATGTTTTACAAGTTTAGTAGCGTAAAGATGACTCAAAGGTATAGAAATGCACTAAGGTGGAATCTGCAAAAAGTTTTGCCTTTTGATTCATAAAAATGCACTTAAATTATGTAAATTACCAGCCTATAGTAATTTATACAGTAAAGACATTTGTTTATAAGCTTAATTATGTTGTTGAAGATTATTTTAAAATAGTTTTACAATTTTAAAATACTGTAAAGCTATGATATAGCATTTATCTGTATATCTATAACAATGTAAATTTAAAAATATGAATATTTTGAAGATTCTATGAACTTCTACTAACTCCTCCTTAATGGAACCAGTATGACTTCAGTTATTATTAAATCATTTATTAAATCAATGCTGGTTTTGTTTTTTTCCATAGCTGGAGAAACCTGAACTTATAATTACCAAATAAATATTAAATGATCTACTATTCAGTAGAATATGATAGAAAACTCCTGTTCCACCAGAGTGCAAGTATAGCGACAGAGCTATGGATATTGCTTAGTAAAGTGGAAATAACCCAGATCAAATAGCTCTTAAAGGAGATGAGATCTTAATGTCAGACCTAGCAGAAGGATGACCAATACAAGGGAACAAGAAAACAAGTTATTTTTTTTTTTGAGTCTGTGGTTGAACAACACACTAGCAGCCACAAAGGAAAAGTCTGCAGTTGGAAAGGAGATAGTTTGTGAAAATGATGGGAACAAAGTATATGCAACGAACTGTGAAAACATTTATGCAGAGGGCATAATTTAACTGCAGAACTTAGGGAAACGTTTCTATAAAATTAGTCTGATCAACAACTACAAAGGATGTTTGACCCGTGAACTAGAGTTCTAATCTATTTATACAAAAATGATCAGCCTTTAAAAGGCTAGAAAGATACAACCTTTTAAACTGCCCCTTTACTCTGAATTATTGCTTTTGATAGTTTCTATGAGAAAAATAGTCACTGTTCTTTGTTCTGTACTCACTTCTGAGCCAATTAGGCTTCTATGGATATTTACAAACCCATTAGCATGCAGACTTCCCTGGTTAATCACAGTGGGTCACAAATCAGGGTAGAAGGATGGTATAGGTGGGGCTCGTAGGAAGATGTGTGGTGCCAGTGATCAGTATACATTGATTACATGTGCAGAACTTCCTTAAAACAAATTATTTTAATGAAAATGCAGGTGATGAGTGATGGATAATAACTGGAGGTAGACGAAAGACAGGTGGCTGTCCAAAAGTCTATCTTGGCAGTTGTTAAAAATCACTAACTTTAAAATTAGAAATGTATGCAACATCTGTCTTAAAAACTGTAGTGGCCATATTTAAATCAATGCTGGTTTTGTTTTTTCCATAGTTGGAGGAAAAAAACAGCACTGATATTTTGTTCAGAAGTACAGATTTTTTGTGCCAGGACAAGAAGTGCATTGCATCCTACCTTGTTTGTGACTACAAGCCAGACTGCTCTGATAAGTCTGATGAATCTCATTGTGGTGAGTAATCTACCTGCCACGTGTGGGTTTATAAGCTCATGTCTTCTCTAATAGCATGGATGGATCAGAAGAAATGTTTTCGTTGGATAGGGGGCCAAAAATAAACACTTCTCATGTAAGTGTGAGGACTGGGTTTTTCTTCCTAGAATGTACATACATTTGACTATTATACACATGTCTGTATTTCAGTGTTCCTAAGGGGAAAATAGGAGAAAAGACAGAAGAAGTTTCCAGAAATAGGAGGCCAGCTAGATGAAATACATAGGAAAAAGAAAAAAAGACCTGATTAAACATGTAAAATGAAAACCATGGAACCCACGATCGCTCTGACCTCCACCAAGTCCTGGAACATACAGAATCAATACACGAACACATGATATATGCACAATCATAAATATGCAACATGATTACTACTACTTTTATTGCCATTCTTTAATTTAAATTAGACTGCCAACTTGTCTGCAAAAATATCCAAAAAAACAGCCCTTCCCCTTTTTACTTTTATAAAGAAAAAATCCATGAAATCATATTAAAAATGTCACCCTCATATTGCTTTAGAACTACATCAAGAGGGGCAGAAGTTCAAAATGGTAACTAGCTGTTATATTATACATTGCTTTATACTAACTTTTTCATTTACCATCCCTCCTTCAAAGGTGGTTGAACAGAAAAAAAAAAAAACCCTAAAATGAAAAGTAAGCAAATTTTTGTTATTCGTCACAATAGATTGTGAACTAAATTAAATCTTTGAAGTGTGAAAAATAAAACAAGGGTTTTTAATTTAAAAGTACAAGAAAAGTTATGGAATTTCTTACAAAACGAAAACCCCTACCACCTCTATGGAAGAGGTGCTTTAAAATAGGCCAGATAGATGCTGAACATCATGCCTTTACCTTTGGAGTTCTGGAATATCAGCCTTGTATTTCTATGTCTGCCCCCAGGAGGGAAACTTGCTTGGTTCCACTGATTAGGATTGAAATCCCGGGCCTTGTGGGTTTTATATGCGAAAAATCTACCCTGAGCTTCAGCCAACCATCCACATAAAGTCTTGAAATCATACAAGATGTTTATTGCAATTATAGTTTGCTACAAATAAACTACCCAAAAAAGCTAGTGGTTGGACAACCCTTCATTTTTGGTCACTTTGTGAGTAAAATTCAACTTGGCAGGGTTTGACCCTGAATAAACGATGTGACTTCATGGACTGGATAATCGACTCTGTGGCAGTTTTCTTCCTTTTTGAACTGGAAAAAATTGTTTTCTGCTTTCCATGTTTTTACTTAAGATGGAATTTCATCTTCAATAGGTAGCTTGCACTCATGTACCATGACCCGGGATAGGGGCAGAAAGGTATCTTACTGCTGCTATCAAAGTTGATCCTTTAGAAGCCTTCATTCCAGAGCCACAGGAAAACTAACCAAAGTTCATTTAGTTTTAACTATAGGTTTTCAACAGTCACCTGCAACCCCTTCTGATTACGAAGCAAATTAAGACTAGTCTGGATTTAAATAGATAAAAGAATTATACATGGAAATATGACCTATACCACAAGAAATGAGAAAATAATGTGGATCATCTTGTCACATAAATAGATGTCTTTCTTTTTTTGTAGTTTTTGTTTCTTTAACGAAAAAAAAAACAGTAACACAATAAAATATATAAGTAAAACAAAAAACTCATCTCTCTGTAATTGTCTGTGTGGTGTGTGTGTGTGTGTTGTGTGTGTGTGTGTTGTGTTGTTTGGTGTGGTGGTGAATGTCGGGTAATGTTTGGCTGTGTCTCTCTATTTGTTCCATCGCAACGAGGAGGGAGTGATGATGATGGAATAAAGTACCCCTCTATTAGCATAGCAAAGTATCATTAGGAGTCATATTGTTAATTTTTTCTTTTTTTTTAAAACCAGTAGTGTTTGCTTTGCTTAATTCGTCATCATTTTCATTCTCGAAAAGGGTAAGATGATAATGATTCTGTCACAACACTCACCTTTTCTCTTTATGATTTTATGTGTTTACTACTTCTTTCTTTGGGGTAGGGGCATTTAGATGGGTTTCTTGTGAAATCCAAGAGTGGAACAAAAAGGGTAAGAACTATGCTGAGTGCTGTGCTAGTTACTCAATCTTACATAATTTAGGTGCCCTGCCAGAGAATGATCCGCCCAACTGGGCAAGATCTTCTGAAATTAACTTAATCAAAGTAATCTAATTTAAATTTAAATTAACATTACAAATTAAGTTAATTAGGCAATCTTCCCCAGATGTTCCCACAGGCCAACCCCGTGTAACAGCCTTTCATGTGAGACTATTTTCTCAGGTGGTTCGAGATTTATCAAGTAGAAAATCTTATTAAAACACCATCAATATTAAATTGCCTTTCTTAATTTATGATATTCATTGAAAATATTTTTTGTAAACTCAAATTTAGAGTTTCTATACATATATGTGCTAGAAACAAAGAAATTGAATACAAATATTTCTATTTGAAAAACTTAGGTAAAAGAATATTATATTGAATTTCAATGTTCTTTGATATTTTTTTTGGATTCATACTTCATAATTAATTTTTCTTTCTTTAATTTACATCATAACAAATACTATCAAGAGTTTACAGCATTTATTGTTAAATACAAATGGAATGTTATGGTTGGTGTTGTAATTAAATTTACAAACCTAAAAAAAATTTAAAAGTGATATTTTGATTATCCAAATATAGATGATGAATATTTTCTCTTTGCTTTTACTTTCATATTGACTTATATCATTTTACATTTCTCATATTGAGTTGGAAGGGATACCAAATTTGACCCTGGCTTTTAGAAACGGAAAGCCCTACATATTAATAGACAAATGTTATTCCAACTTTGATGAGCTACTGAAAGAAGTAAATTTAAAATTATCAAAAAAGGAATGTGTGTCAATGACCGGCAATTTTCCTCAAAAACCTTGAAAAATTGTTTTTTACAAAAACCTTAAAGAGGGACTCACAGGCAGATAGGTTTATGATATACTAGCTTTTTAAATTGGTTTTACTGGTATTTTATATAATGGCCTTTGTTTGATGTTATTGCAGGTGTTAAATGTGGATTCCTTTCAATTAAATTAAAACTTATTATGGATAACGAATAAATGAATTTGGAGAAATACAAAATGAACGACCTTTGGCAATATTAAAATGTAGCCTTTAATTTTACTAGACTCCATTTATTGAAGCAAATTAAATTAATTAAAACTAAGAGCTACCCATTATTTACATTTTCAGTGAATTCATTTTTCTCATCTTTGTAGTAAAATAAGTCACTCATTGTTTAGTGGTCTATGAGAACTAACTCCATATATTAAATAAAATTATTCATTTAATATATTGAATTGAATATAATTGGTTTATATCCTGGGATGGTCATTAGGAGAATTTTCTGTTTCATTATGTTTGCCCCATTTAAAATTTCCCTTTTTTTATTGGAAAAAATTTTTTTCATAATATACCCTGATTATGTTTATGCTTCCCTTACTCTTAGTTTTTCCCCTCACCATCCTTCCCAACCAAATCCACTCCTTTTCTGTTTTTCACTAGAAAACCAAACAGCTTTCAAATAATAATAATAAAGTAAAATAAAAAGATAAAACAAAAATTAATCATCAGAATTGGGCAAAATAAACAGACAAGGAAAAAAGAGTCCAAGGAAGGCAACCCCCCACACAAAAACAACCCACACTAATTTCACCATTCATGAACCTTAAAACCTCTAAACTGGAACCCATAATAATGCAAAGGACTTGTTGTAACCAGTGCATGTCCTGTGCATGCCCCCAGTCTCTGTGACTTCATGTGAATTTGATCATGATTATTTAGAGTGCCTTAACTTTTTGATGTTTCCATACCCTCAAGCTCTTTAAATATTTCTACCTCCTTTTTTTGTGGGGTTCCCTGGATGCTGAGGAGAAGGGATTTTGATGAACATAATCTGGTTCAGGAGCAATGTTCAGACCCGGTCCTTAGACTATCTATTCTTACTTCTTGATCACCCAAGAGTATCAGGTATGGAGGAGCTTCAAGTTAAATCGGTATTGGTTTTTGGTTATTTCCACAAACTGTGTGCCTGGTTTTTTTCCACAAATAACCAACTTTTGTTCTACCATTGCGTAGCAAGAGACAGGACATCATTGCAATTAAATGTTTGTACTGGGTTGGTGTTTACATTTCCCTTTTGGTAGTGTAAGAGGACCCTACTGTACCACAGATGCTAGCATATAGTGGTTGAGGGTTATATAGGCACTAGCTTAACTCCTCCAAAATTTAAGGAACTTTTACAGATTCATCTCGCAATGGGGACTGTTACTTATTT
>JAJTUV010005312.1:0-10416 GCA_021653895.1 Mastomys natalensis
GGGGGCACCTAACTTGGTCATTCCCATTTGTACCCTAATCCAACTTGTTCTCTGTGGAACCTGGTTGGTAACATCTCCTCCCTTTATTGACAGAGATATACAATCTGAACATGGGAAGATCATCATTATTTGCAACAAAGGCTCAGTCATTGCCTTCCACTTAGTCCTGGATACTTGGGCTCTTTGGCTCTGGGGAGCTTCACTGTGGCTTTCATGGCCAGGAACCTTCCTGACAGATTCAATGAAGCCAAGTTCCTAACTTTCAGCATGCTGGTGTTCTGCAGTGTCTGGATCACATTCCTCCCTGTCTACCACAGCACTAGGGGGAAGGTCATGGTGGTTGTAGAGGTTTTTTCCATCTTGGCTTCTAGTGCAGGGTTGCTAGGGTGTATCTTTGTCCCAAAGTGTTATGTTATTTTAGTTAGACCAGATTCAAATTATATACAGAAGTACAAAGATAAATTGCATTATTGAAACTTT
The DNA here is from genome assembly GCA_021653895.1 of Mastomys natalensis. Classification (NCBI taxonomy): domain Eukaryota; kingdom Metazoa; phylum Chordata; class Mammalia; order Rodentia; family Muridae; genus Mastomys; species Mastomys natalensis. Next base: position 481 of record JAJTUV010005312.1, read on the forward strand.
AAAGGTATGATATTTTAGATGATATTCAACCTATCTTTTCGTTTGTCTCAACAAAAGTAGTACTTAATAATATAAAAATTTTAAGTAATATACAAATTTGAACTTACAAACAGGACAACACTGTCCATTGTCATACCAATTACTAATGTTTAGTGGAAAATGGTTTCATTCATAAGTACACAAACCGGAAGATATTGAGAACCAGGAATCTCAATTGAGGAATGTTGGCATGTAGTTTTGTCTGTAAGACATGTACTTAATTAATGATTAATATGAGGTGACCCTACTGACTGTGGACAGTGCCAACTCAAGGCAAGTTGATCTGGGAGTTATAAGAAATGGGTCTGCAGACAACATGGACATGAAGCCAATAATCAGCATTATTCCATTTGTTTTCATGGTGTGCCTACATCCAATTTCATGCCTTGGCTTTGTTCAATATACTGTGACAAAGGTATATAAGTAAAGAAACAACTTTCTCACGTGTTTCTTTTGATCATAGTATTTGTTACAGTCATAGAAACTAAAACATCACCTAGATAGTAAATTGCCTCTATTAAAATTTAGAATATTATAGACCCCTGATGCAATAAAAGGCACTGAATTGAAAAGACAGCAAGAATGAATGTTAGCAGAGTGTGAAGCACAGTGACAGTAATGCATATTTTGATGGTCATCACAAAAGCACTGGATTTTAGAATACCTTTACAATGTACTAGGAAGATGTTAAGAATATCAGATAACATACTAAGAAGGGAACATAGTATGAAAAGGACACGTGGGTTTAGATTCTATCTGCAATATAAGACTCTAACTTTATGTAAAAACACACAATTTCATTATGAAATGATTGTGTTTCATTAAGTGAGGAAAACCACTAATGGTAATATCCCACACAAGATCTTTATCACAATAAGGTCAGTGAAGTATACAAACATATAAATCACTCTAGATGAAGGGTCTCATCATTAATTTTATAAAAATATGAGTACTAAAGATTATTTGACTTTCATATTACACTCACAAACATGCACATACACATTATTTCTTTACATCAGGTGTTGCAGGTCAGTGTCATGTTTTCCTCAAACTTCTGTTTGCTGCTCTAATTTTTAAATATTATTTGGTAGTTTAAATATTATTTGGCATTGTACTTTAACTGCTTTTTGTTTATATTTCCTATCTTCAAAACACTCTTTGTGCCCCTCCCTGCACTCCTAAAATGTACATGCCCTCTTATTTCATCCATTCTTACTGAATATTTATATGTATATGCATATTCATATTTTTTGAAGTACAAATTGTAGAGACCTTGTAAAACTGCATATATTTATGTTCTGATGGCTCATTATTGATAGTATCACCAATTTTGTTCTCTGGTTGTTCCTGAGGATGACAATATCTTCCATTCCCAGGTTTATAGTTTCCTGTAAATGGTTGTGTATACTATACATTGCCAGCTTTCTTCCTTCCAAGCTGTCTTGCACACTGTGACCCTTTTTCTCATTATGTTTTGGAGGTCATATTGGTAAGACTTCATGGTGTACCTTCTGCTAATCCTAGAAGATATATGTTCACATCTAGCTTCCTTATCCTTTGACTCTCAAGAACTTTCCTACCGTCTTCACTTTTCTAATGAGCCTTAGATTAAGGACCATTTTGTAAGAGGGTACATTGCTTGTTTTTTAATGTACATTTTGAAAAGGAGGAATCTTTATGTAGTGGGACCCACTTGATCTTTATTCCTTTTACGTTTTCCTCTTGTAGCATGTGGTATACTTGCTAGCAATTTGAATTCCAGTCACCAGAGGTAAACATTCTAGTTAAGAACCAGTTCGACTTCTCCATATTTGATGATATAAGTAAGGTTTGTCTTCAAGATTATCTCCTTTCTACCAGTTAATAAAGAACAACAACACCACTCAGGGCTCAGGGATCTATGTGGAAAAGCAGATCAATAAGTGTAAGGGACAGAGATATTGGGTGACTTCGGTAAAACAGTATCATTAAGAAAAAAAAAGGACTGATAATTATATGAACTCACAGAGCTTTCTCATCATTCATAAGACTCACACAAGATCAAGCTCTACAGTGTCCCAGTATTGACAAGGAGACATGGACAACTACAAACACATTATAAATTTAGAATACATGGCCATATCTGTCAAGAAACATTCTTTTGTTATCTTGATGTTACTCTATATTGACGTTCCATCACCTGATAAAGAAATTGAGGAAAGAAAACACAAATATCTACATAAATACATTCTAAATAAAATAGAACAAAACCACACATAAGTGAATAGTCTTTTCTACAATTGGTCATGCATTACCTTGGAAGGCAGTGAGTTTCTGGCGGAGAACAGGCTGGAAATCCCTGTATCCCCAGGTGATCCCCAGGGATGGAAGGAATTTCGCTATGCCCCTAGAATCCAGGCTCCTGACATGAGGCCTCCATAGATTTGTGTACTTCATTTATGTAAAGGCAAGTTCCTAGCCCCTCCACAGGTAGAGGACATGACCACAAGTCACATAGCCTCAAGACAGATCTCTATTTTAATAAGTTACTGAAGAATGAAAAATTATAGAAATCATTTTATAGAATATATATATAGATTCTTTTTCAGGCTTTAGGTTCTTTTTTCAGGTTTTCCTTTAAAGGGCATGGAAAATTCTCTCTTGAAACAGGTTGAGAATGTGGACTGGCCAGTTACAGAAGGAGAAATGTGAGTCAGCTAGGTGGAACCAGAAACTGGTAGCCACAATGACTGGGTGAGACCACAATGGCAGGCAGGACCGCATTCTTGAGGAAAAAACAGGTGTACAGAGTGTTTTCACATGACCCTGACTCATATAGGTTGGGTTCCTCTGGAATGTTCACTATTTTTGTTATATCTCCTTGGCAACCCTCGCCCCTCCCCTGGTTTGTGGTTTTCCCCTATAAAACTCCCCTCAGACCAGCAATCATGGTCAACTCAACTCCTGAGTGAGCAAATGAGTTGACAAACAGCTGGCTGTTCTCCCGAATAAAACACTTCTTTTGCATCCAATTGCAGAGTCTTGTGAGAGTTACTGGGTGGTCGTGTTACCCCGAGACTTGAGTGAGGGTCTCTCCGGAGTGGAGGTCTTCAGTACCTAAAGATCAGAAAGGTGTAGCCAATTAAGCTTTCCTTCCCAGATACTTCTTCCCCCAAAAGGTATTTAACCTCAGGCCAGCCTTGATAAAAGGAGGTATGGTTTTTACTCAATGCCACTCTCTGCTATGACTTTAAAAAATTCTTTAAAACCATGGACTGTCTCTTTCCATCAGCATCTGCCAAGGAGAGCATTGGAGAAGGCCTTCGCCTACAGAGCCACCTTATAATCTCCTGCAGAAGACCTCTTTGCACTTCCAGCCACTGAGACCAAAAACCCAAGCCAGCTGCCTACGACAAGCCAAGAACTCTCACCCTACACACCCAGAGCCATTGTGGGGTGAGCGAAGTCAAACTTCTCGAGTCCTGCCTCCCCAAGTGTCCCTAGACCCACTGTGGGGCAGACACAGGACACTACTGAACTTAGTGAGAAAACACAAATGTCTACATAAATGTATTCCAAATTAAATAAAACAAAAACACACATGAGTGAATTCTCTTTTCTACAATTGGTCATGTGGCCTTAGTTGACATTTATAAGTAATTCCTCTTCTATCCATTTTATATTTTCTCCACCTTCCTCTACCAGCACCTCAGCCAGTTGTGACCCTTTTCACAGGTAGTGATGCCTACCTGTATTTCTTCTCATGTATCTGTATCCTTTGTCATCCTGATTGGAATAGGCTGTTTTATTTTCCAATTTAATTTAATCAAAGACTTGCTAGCACCAGGAGTTATCCTAAAGGATCTCCTGTACTTCAGATATAAGATGTGTAATCTCCATTTTGGGCCCATTGTCACATTTCCCTGGATATGAAGTAAGTTTGTTAGTATGGTACAATATTGTATCAAATAGGTTTTGGAGAAGAAAACATTCTGAAATTCTATGTAAGACATTCAGTAAGATTGAGGTTTTGGGAGAAGCATGCATACAGGAAAATAACTCCACAGGCAGAAGAGTATCAATTCAGGTAAGAACAAAGCATTGTCCTTTTTAGAGAGGAAAGAGTCCAATGTAGTCACCCTGCAACCACATTACTGGCAGGTAAGTAAGTTTGTTAGTATGGTACAATATTGTATCAAATAGGTTTTGGAGAAGAAAACATTCTGAAATTCTTTTTTTTTTTTTTTAATTGAAAAATTTTTTATTTTTTACATTTCAGATGTTCTCTCCTTACCCCATTTTCCCCCCTCCCTCCCAGGAACTCACTATCCCTTCCCCCCTCTTCCCGCCTCCATGTTGGTGTACCCCCACCCACCCTCCCCTGTACCTCACCTCCCCACCCTCGAGTATCCCCCCCCCCATGACGTCCAGTCTTCATGGGTCAAAGGATCTCTTCTCCCACTTATATATAGCTCCCTTGCCTATATAGCTGGAGCCTTGAGTCCCTCTCTAAGCACTCCCAGGGTGGTGGCTTAGACCCTGGGGGCTCTGGTTGGTTGGGATTGTTGCTTTCCTCATGGTGTCGCGAATCCTCTCAACTCCTTCAGCCTTCACTCTATCTTCTCCATTGGGAACTCCATGCTCAGCTTAATGGTTAGCTGTGAGCATCTGCCTCTGAGTATGTCAGACTCTTGCAGACCTCTAAGGAGACAGCTATATCAGGCTCCTGTCAGCGTGTACATCCTGCCATCCACATCAACCTCTACCTTTGGTGACTGCACATAGGATGTATATCTAGGTGGAATAATCTGTAGACAGTCCCTCCTTCAGTTTCTGTCCTGCACTGTGTCTCCATATTTGCACCCTTGAGTATTTTGTTACTCCTTCTAAGAAGGACTGAAGGCTCCCCTATTTGGTCATCATTCTTCATGAGCTTTATGTGGTCTGTGAGTTGAATCTTGGGTATTTCAGGCTTCTGGGCTAAAATCCAATAATCACTGAGTGAATACCATGTATGTTCTTTTGTGATTGGGTTACTTCACTCAGGATGATATTTTCTAGTTCCATCCATTTATATATGAATTTATCAAATTCATTGTTTTTAATAGCTGAGTAATATTCCATTGTATAAATGTACCACATTTTTTGTATCCATTCCTCTGTTGAAGGGCATCTGGGTTCTTTCCAGTTTCTGGCTATTATAAATAAAGCTGCTATGAACATAGTGGAGCATATGTCCTTGTTATGTGTTAGGGCATCTTCTGGATATATACCCAGGAGTGGTATAGCTGGGTCCTCCTCAGGTAGTGATATGTCCAATTTTCTGAGGAACCGCCAGACTGTTTTCCATAGTGGTTGCACCATCTTGCAATCCCACCAACAATGGAGGAGTGTTCCTCTTTCTTCACATCCTCGCCAGCATCTGCTGTCACCTGAGTTTTTTATTTTAGCCATTCTGACTGGTGTGAAGTGGAATCTCAGGGTTGTTTTGATTTGCATTTCCCTGATGACCAAGGATGCTGAACATTTCTTTAGGTGCTTCTCGGCCATTCGGATTTCCTCAATTGAGAATTCTTTGTTTAGCTCCTTACTCATTTTTTAATAGGGTTATTTGGTTGTCTAGAGTCTAATTTCTTGAGTTCTTTGTATATATTGGATATTAGTCCTCTATCGGATGTGGGATTGGTAAAGATCTTTTCCCAATCTGTTGGTTGCCGTTTTGTCCTATTTGACAGTGTCCTTTGCCTTACAGAAACTTTGCAATTTTATGAAGTCCCATTTGTCAATTCTTGATCTTAGAGCATAGGCCATTGGTGTTCTATTCAGGAACTTTTCCCTGTGCCTAGGTATTCGAGGGTCTTGCCCACTTTCTCTTCTATTAGTTTCAGTGTGTCTGGTTTTATGTGAAGGTCCTTTATCCACTTGGACTTGAGCTTTGTACGACGAGATAGGAAAGGATCGATTTGCATTCTTCTGCATGTTGTCCTCCAGTTGAACCAGCACTATTTGTTGAAAATGCTGTCCTTGTTCCACTGGATAGTTTTAGCTCCTTTGTCAAAGATTAAATGACCATAGTTCTGTGGGTTCATTTCTGGGTCTTCAACTCTATTCCACTGATCTTCCTGCCTGTCTCTGTACCAATACCAGGCCGTTTTTATCACTATTGCTTTGTAGTACAGCTTGATGTCAGGGATGGCGATTCCCCAGAAGTTCTTTTATTGTTGAGGATGGTTTTCGCTATCCTGGGTTTTTTGTTGTTCCAAATAAATTTCAGTATTTCTCTTTCAAGTTCTGTAAAGAATTGAGTTGGTATTTTAATGGGGATTGCATTGAATCTGTAGATTGCTTTTGGCAAGATGGCCATTCATTCTGAAATTCTATGTAAGACATTCAGTAAGATTGAGGTTTTGGGAGAAGCATGCATACAGGAAAATAACTCCACAGGCAGAAGAATATCAATTCAGGTAAGAACAAAGCATTGTCCTTTTTAGAGAGGAAAGAGTCCAATGTAGTCACCCTGCAACCACATTATTGGCAGGTAACCCTAAAGAATGATGCCACGTCTGTGGCTCAATGTTGATCTCTTCTGTTGGTAGACACAGCACTCAGCAGCAACTGTAGCCAGGGAGCCTTGCATAAACTCCATCATTTCCATCATGATCACACTTTTATGGGCTCACTGGACAATGATAGGAATGACTGGAGAAAGAGATTGACAGTACGCAAAACAGGTTATCCTATCTACTTGGTTACTGAGCAAATCCTCAGCCAAGTTCAACTTTTGGTGAGCATTTATGGGAGGAACAACTATTTTAAAATCCTTCCACCATTTGTTGAGTTCTATCCACACACTTCTTCCCCAGATGTCTTTTACAATAATGTTCTTTTTTCATTTCATTTAATTTATTTTTTACATTCATATTTTTTCTTTATGAATTTCACATCATGTACCTCACAGATTAACTTGATAAGGCATATGCAAACCACTGTGCATTAGTTTTTTTTTTTCACCTTGATACAAATTAGAGTCACTGAGAGGAGAGAATATGAACATGACTTTAGGGCATTTCCTTTATTAATGATCAGAGTGGCAGCACCCAACCCAATGGGGGCAGGACTATCTTAGTTATACTGGACTGTGCAGTAGAGAAAAGCAGACTGAGCAAGTCAGTAATTTGTATTCCACCATGGCCTGCTTCAGTCCTTCCCTAGGTTTCCCTATGCAAGACTACAAACAGGAAGCCAAATGAACCCTATAATTCTTCGTGTTGCTTTGGTCATTGTTTTAGCAAAGCAACAGAAATCAAATTGTAACTTGTTGTCAAATTTGATTCAAATCAAGGACTGTGTCTTAAGCACAAAGCAATTAGGCTGAGGCAAGAATGGATTATGAGGCTTTGTCACAAAAACAAAAACATGGTCAGGCTCTGTGGTCCTAGATCTCATCTGGTATTTTTAGCATCTGTTCCTTTAAAATGAATGTGGATATTTTCAAGTATTCTCTCTTTGGATCTGGAGAGATAGTTTGGTAATTAAGGGATTTTGCTTCTCAGGCTCACAACTGCCTATGAGTCCAACTCTTTGGTTTTCAGTGCTCTTTTCTGCCCTCAAGCACTCATGGACATATGAGTCTCTCCCACACACATATGTAATTTAAAATAAATGGGGAAAACAAAACAAACAAACATCAAAATATTTTAAGAAAGTTCTCAGTTTTGCTTTTTTTCACCTAAGAGAAGGTCTTCTATCCTATTTTACACACAAGTTCAAGAATTCATACTAGTCTTGAACATTCAGTTTTCCTGCCTAAGCATCCCTAGTGATTTGTATTATGACATGCAACTGCACATGTCTCAGATGTACTTGTAAACAAGCAATCCTACATTTAAACCACATAACATGAAAAACAAGAGCATACACAAACACACAAAGGTTCTTTGGGAAGCCAGGGGGAGCTGTTGCTAAATGCCTGTAATCCCTGCCAGAAGGAGGCAGAGGAGAGACCTAAAAGTTCATAAAAGGCATCTTCTGCTACACAGTGAATTGAAGACTAAAAAGAGTGATGAGAGAACATATTATTATTACTATTATTATTATTACTTTTATTTTTTACATTCCAGTCATTTCCGCCCCCCCCCCTTCCAGTATGCCCACCCACATTTCCTCATCCCATTCTTTCTCCACCTGTCTCCAAGAGGATATTCCTCCATCCCCTGCCACCAGGAATTTCCACTCCCTGGGTCAAGTCTCTTGAGAGTTAGGTCCATCATCTCCCACTGAGGCCAGTCCTCTGCTGTATACATGCCAGGGGCCTTGGACCAGCTTGTGTTTGCTACCTGGTTGCTAGCTCAATGTCTTAAAAATCTCATGGGTCAAAGTTAGTTGAGAATGCTGGTCCTCCTCTCAGGCCCCACTCCTCCTCAGCTTCTTCCAGCCATTCCCTAATTCAACCACAGGGGTCCACAACTTCAGTCCAATGGTTGATTGTAAGTATCAGCATCTGTTTCAGTCAGTTGCTTGTTGAGCCTCTCAGAGGACAGTCATGACAGGCTCCTTACTATAAACACACAATAGCATCAGTAATAATGCTAAGTCTTGGAGCCTCCCCTTGAGATGGATCCCAAGTTTGGCAGGTTACTGAACTGCCTTTCCTGTAGTCTCTTCTGTATATTCTCAATTTTTGTCCCTGAAGTCCTTTTAGGGAGGAACAATTCTGGGTCTGAATAACATCTTACATGTAAAACCGAAGGTTCTCTCAGCTTTGAAAGTTTCATTTTCTTATGGTGAGCATTAGGCTAGAAAGCATGGTGGCTTCTAGAATCTTCTGGAACCAACACCATCAATGTTCTCTCAGTCAAGGGCACTGGTATTAGAAAATAAAAGCCAAAGTTCCCACTCAAAATTCTATCTTCTGCCCCTTTTTGTTTCTATTTTTTCTTCTTAATATCATACCTCTGCATTCTTAATTCACTTCTACAATTTCAAATCAGATTCAAATTTTTTTTTTGCAAGAGGCTCTAAAACACCAATTGTCAACCTGTGGGATATGAATCCAGGTGAATTTTTTTAATTAAATTATTTTATTTATTTACATTCCAAATGTTGCCTGCTTTCTCCTCCCCAGTCCCAGAGTTCTTCAATCCATACCCACATCCCTTTTGCCTCTGAGAGGGTATTTCCCGCATTCATCCCCCCCCACACACCCTCTCCCACACCTCCCACCTCACCCTCCCTAGCATCCCTTATTCCTGGGAAATCAAGGCGCTATAGGATTTGGCACATCGTCTCTCACTGAGGCCATAGAAGGCAGTCCTCTGCTGCATACATTCTGGGGGACACAGACCAGCCAGTGTATGCTCTTTGGTTGGTGGATAAGTCTTTGGTAGCTCTGAGGGGTCTGGGTTAGTTGATAATGTTGTTATTCCTATGGCGTTGCCATCCCCTTCATGTCCTCCAATCCTTCCCCCTATTCTTTTATAGTTGTTGAAGTCTTCAGTCCAATGGTTGGCTGTAAGTATCTTCCTCTGTCTCAGTTATCTGCTAGTAGAGCCTCTCAGAAGACAGCCATGATAGTAAGCACAACATGGATCAGTAACAGTGTCAGGATTTGGTAGCTGTGCATGGGATGGATCCCAAGTTAGGCAGTCCTTCAGTGGCAAAATTACAGTTCTAAAGTAGGAACAGAAAACTTAATGATGGGAATCATCACAACACGAGGAATTGAATTAAATAATCACAGCATTAGGAAGGTGAAGAACCACTGCTCTAGAATGAAAAGAATTTGTTAGTGTGTGTTTGGATTCAAGGCTGAACACACTGCACTCTACAGCCAATAACTGTCTCTGATCTTTAAAAGAGGTTTCTTTTCCTCTCCCAGTTCTCCCAAGTTGTTGGTAGTTGTTTGCTTGATGTGGGGGT
>JAJTUV010005313.1:0-10513 GCA_021653895.1 Mastomys natalensis
GGAATCAGCAGGACTTCTAATTTTACCACAGGAAGGCTAACAGATGCAGAGGAGGAGAAAAAGATTCACCATGCTACAGAGGGAGAAAGATTCACCAACCATGGGAGATATGAGGCAGATTGGCCTTTATCTGCTTCCTCAACATGCCTGGGGTTGCAGACAGGATACTGGAAACAGAATTATGGCAAGGGTAGATTTAGGGTGCTGAGCTAGGACTAAGGTGACTAAGCAAACAAAGTTGAGGGCAGATTCAGAGGTGTTGAACTGGGAAAACTTACAAGAAAAAGGCCAATGAGCTAAAGCATACCAAATAAATTAATGTGTATGTGTCTAACATCTGCGGATCCAATGGACTCTTATCCCTTGATCATTATCCTCATCAGTTAAACATTAGACACCAGTCAAACTCTGCTACACAGACATTCAAATACTTGAGCATTCTACAAGTAACTGTGTTTAGTTCTGTTCAATTAAATACTATGTTATATGGAAATTAACTGGGACGTATTGGAGGTATTGGTCAAATTTAAGTAGACTAGACTTCCAGGGCCCACTGCCTCCCGACACAGTGGGTCTACTGATAGGACGCTCTTCTTCCACCCTAAAAGGTCTCATGGTACATCCTGGTGTTATAGATGCCGATTTTGAGGGTGCAGTTAAGATCCTTGCCTCCTCTCCGCAGGGTATCGTGGCCATTTCACCAGGAGACAGAATTGCTCAAATAGTAATGCTACCCAGCTTACATAATGTGTTCCCCAGTAAAAATGTAATAAGGGGAAATAAAGGCCTCGGATCCTCCGGGACTGAAGCCACCTTCTTATCTTTAGATTTGGACCAAAGACCTATAATAGAATTGGAAATTAACGGCAGAAAAATATTGGCCTATTAGACACAGGAGCTGACCGTAGCATTATAGCCCAAAAAGACTGGCCTAAAAAACTGGCCTATTCAAGCATCAACCCAAACCCTACAAGGACTCGGGTATGCAAAATCGCCCGATTTAAGCGCAGGTACATTATCTTGGAAAGACAAGGAAGGAAATGAAGGCACCTTCCAACCTTTTGTGTTATCTTTACCTATTAGCCTTTGGGGCAGAGACCTGTTAAAAGCCATGAAATTGAGATTGACAAACACACATTATTCCACAGAGGCAACAAACATGATGACAGACATGGGATGGCATCCATCTCATGGCACTGGAAAACATCTCCAAGAGAGAAGGGAACCAGTGCAACTGCAGTCTAAAGGGCTGCGCATGGGACTGGGTTTTTCCTAGTGGCCACTGGACCTAGTATACCCATTATCTGGAAGACTGAGGAGCCAGTGTGGGTTCCCCAGTGGCCTCTTTCCTCAGAAAAGTTGCTAGCCACTAGACAACTAGTCAAAAGAACAATTAGAGTTGGGACATATTAAACCTTCTATCTCTCCCTGGAACACTCCCATATTTGTTAAAATTCTGTGGATACTTGTTCAGGTATCATCCATGCTACTCCCCTCACTGGGAAAGAACTACCAACTCATTGCTTGGAAGCATGGGCAGCTTGGGGAAAACCCCAAACGCTTAAGACGGACAATGGCCCAGCCTACACGGCACAGGCCTTTTCTTCCTTTTGCCAACACATGGAAGTCTCACTCACTCATGGACTGCCCTACAACCCCCAGGGGCAGGGCATTGTAGAACGAGCACACCGCACGCTCAAAGAATGCCTTCAAAAACAAAAAGAGGGAATAGGCCACGGCCTTACCCCCAAGCATAGACTATCCTTAGCACTATTTACCTTAAATTTCCTAAATTTGGATGCTCAGGGTCAGTCTGCTGCTGACAGGCATCATAATCACCTACGCCCTCCGCCAGAGAAAGTAAAATGGAAAGATATTATAACAAACATATGGCGAGGGCCCGATCCCGTGCTCTTAAGGGCACGAGGTTCTGTTTGTGTCTTTCCAGAGGACCAAGAAAACCCCATCTGGGTACCCGAGAGATTGACTCGGAAGATCTCCAGCCCGGCAGTCCCAGACGGAGAAAAGGATGATGAGGGCATAGATCCTGTTTTTGACCCTACTACTACTATGGATACCGGGTGACTTTATACCTTTGTGGGCCGTCACACGCACCTGGCCAGTGCCTATGCCGGTCCATTCTAACTCCCCGGTCCTTCCTACCTTTTCTCTACTTTTTGTGTTTGTATGCTTTGCCAAAATCAAAACTCTGCGCTTTGTATTAGCCAATGTATCTGCTTGGTTGGATCCCCTTGCAGATAGTAAAGTTGATGCAGAGGTTTTAAGAAACGTGCTTGTTCAGGTAAGTTTGGGATCGTCACAAGGTTCGGGGGACGCCTCGAACCGGACTGATGACTCCCTAAACATCACCATGCTATTTATGATTTACAATGCCACCATATCTTTGCCAAAGAACTCTACTAAATGCAGAGTGCTGGGAAGGCAGGAATGACACTGCCTTTATTGTCAGACTGCCTACCTTTGTACCGGTAACGGTGGAGGCTGACCTTAATACCTTTCCCATTTTTAACCTGTTTAGATATAAACTTATTCAGCTCTCTTGCGTCTCCTCTCTCAGGGGACTGTATATTACTCCTTTGGTATATAACTCTTCTCAGTCTCTCAATCAGAGTCGCCTCCTGTCTGAGTACCTGAAAGGAAATTGGTCGAAAGAAGACGAGTACCTATCCAGGAGGCTCCTGTTGCAGATCGCTACCCTGAATGGCACCCGCCTGGATCCCCTTACTTTGGAGGGGCTCACCACTTGGGTCAAGGGTGCCCTTAATTTTCTTTAAAGAATGAGCAAGAGTATTTATCTGGGGAGCTGTTGTTCTCCTAGGATGTGGTTTCTGCCTTTGGTTTCTGTGTCATTTGTGCCATGACCATGCAAGACATAAGGTTGTTGTTTACCAGGCGCTGACTGCCATGGAGGAAGGCACTCCCCCAGGTATTTGGCTGGCCTCCCTTAGGGAGGCATAGTGGGGAGCTTTCTGGACCCAGTAATGGCCATCCAGGCATAATCCCTAGATCCTGACCATCTTGACCATTGCCAAAGGTGTACACTCATGAGGCTCCTACAGCATCACCTCAATGTTTCTAAAGCGGGGAGTACGAGGAGCGCCTCGACTAGAGATGTTCTCAATCCTGAGATAGATTCTCTGAAAGCATGTCCGAGTGCATAGAGGTTTTGTGCCAAATGTACCTCTCCCTGAAAAAAGGCACGAAGGCGGGTATGGCAGAAATATAAACTTTCCCATTACAATGCCTTCACTTTGGACAAGGGCTCGGACCTCTGTTTTCCACCGCTGACTTGCTGCGCTAGCGGCGACCTTCTAGGTGTGCTTTCAATCGCCTCACGCCAAACACCTAATGAATGAGTTCAAGCATGCTTGGGTGTGGGATGCCTAAGGTCTGAAGGGTCCAGAGGTAACCTACTTCAAATTTAATAAATAAATAAGGGGGAGATGTAGGCAGCCGTGTTAGTGGAGAGAAATCAATTTGTGTTCTTTAAAGATGTAGATAATACCAGATATTATGAGGGAAAGATGTGGAGGATATGGTGAGTTCTTCCTTTATCCACATCCTTCATAGAAGACTTCATGTCTTCCTAGAAGACAATTCACCTCTGTTCTGCCCTAAGGATCTTTTGGAGTCCTGATGAACCTCACAGATCAAAAACTAAGGAATATACTTACATGTCAAATTTATATTGTGGAAATTATGGACAAACTAGGGTTTATCATAGAAGGGGAAATTTGAGTTGGCAACTTGTATACAATCACACCAAAATGAATTCTTATTTTGCAAACATTCTGATTAATTGGTTTAACATGTAAATTATGATGCATTAAGTTGCTCCACAACTTCTATAGCTATCCTCTTGTGAATACAAATCCAAACTGTAGGTCTTACCGAAAGGTGGCCACAAAATTTCCAGTGGGCCAAAACAGGAAAACGGTCTTGGAACTACAGTTTTTATTTCTCCTGACAAGGTCCACGTCATCCATGACCCACAAGTAATTTAGTGGGATGATACGTTTTATCTTAAATTTCTTCTTATTCCTAGAAAGAGAATCAAGTGTCTCTGTTAGTTTGATATGCATTGTAGTTGGAATTGCTTGTAGAAATCCAGTTCTCCCTGCCCCAGAGCAGAGGAGTATTCCTCCATTTTATTATTCAGACACAGTTCAAGACATGGTAGATAGAATTCAACAAAGTCTGTGTTAAAAGAAGTTGGATACAAGCTTCTCAGTGCACACAAATAGACATACCGTGATTGTTTTATGATTGGTTAATGTTTAGAATGGTTATACTATGAAGGTATGTGTTTGTGTCTGTCTGTGTGTGTGTGTCTGTGTGTGTGTGTCTGTGTGTGTGTGTTTTTTAGTGTGTGTGATTTTGTTGTACTGCCTTTTTATAAAACCATGTGAATTAGGATTTCTTGCCTTAACTTTTTAATTAGTAACCATTTTGCTTTATTTCCATAATGTCCATACAAAAATATTAGTTAAAATTTTGTATTTTATTTAGTTAATTGTAATAATCTTTCCAAAATTAATACAAACATGTTGTCTGACTGAATAAAATTCATTTTCCATTATCCTTGTCTGTACACTAGGGAGTCACGTCAGCTTACTACAGTGGTTCCATTGGTACACATACAAAGTACATCTCATACAAGTATCCAAAGAAGATGATTATTTATTGCAAATATTTAAACAAATAATTATAAATGTCTTCCTATCAAGCATTCTGATCTGATCAAAAGTGTTCATAAGAAATATTATCTTGAATTATCCTTCTTTCATCGTTCATTTTATATAGAATTTGTCCTTTGAGAAATTCACATACATACACAAAGTGTTCAGATTATATTTTTTCTGTTGCTCTCTACTTTTCCTTCTATCTTTTGACAGAATCCTTCCCCAGAATCATGACTGTCCTATTTTTTATGATAGACTGAATATTACCTCAGTGTGTGTGTCCATGGGTATGCAATTATGCCTTGGATACTATTAAACTAACATGTTGGTCTGAAACTGAACATTACTGATTCTGCCTCTCTCAGTTTCAGAAGACGATATGACACAAGAATAAACTCTGATTCAAAAATCTTACATATAAGTCTTTCTAAACTTCAAACGAGTGACACTTTTGAAACATGATACTACAGAGAAAGATTTCCCAAACTATCTAATGTAACATGTAACAGTCGAAATACAAGCATATTTTGTAGTATTTACTAAAGAATAAATATGGACACTCACACACATTCAATTATAGGTCTCAATCATAAAAATTATTTGTACTTATATATTCTTTCCACCTCAAGATATCTAACTGTACACACACACACACACACAAACACACACATATATTTTGTGCTTATATATGGCACAAAATTCAAAAGAAATGCATAATCCTAAATCGCAAATTTCAATATGTCTAATAAGAGATAAACTTCCTTAAAATTTGAAATAATAGAATCATCTCCTCTGAGACTAATAATGCTCTTTCCATAATGGGAATGACAGTCTCAAAATAGATTTAACTATTATCACTACACAGCAGAAGTGGAATAAATATATGGTCGTTCAAGAAAAACATTCATTTTATTTTCCCTTACTCTCAAAAATCAAAGTGAATTTCACTAACATACACCAACAACAATTAAAAAGGAAAATATCAGAATATATACACATTTTAACTTAAATGGGTTGATTACTATCTCTTAAAAAATGTGAGTATTTCCATCTGTGGACTGAAGGTTAGTTGAGGAGAAATGACAAGAAGAATGGACAGATTGATAAGTAGGCCATTCACTTATTTTGAGCCTGCTTCAATCAGACACTAGCTACCATTTTCTATGCTGGGAGCTTACAGAGACTGATCAGGATTCAAAGACAAGATTACCCCATTGGTTGAATCTATAATGTACAGAAGAATTCTCTTCTGAACATTTCATTTTCTCACAATTATTGAAGTGGATCTTCAGGAATATTATTTATTGATGAGCAGAAAATTTATCACCCAAACTGAATACACTATATTATTGATGTCTTCCACAAACCAGTTATGAACTTAAGAGAACAAACCTTAAATTATTTACTTGATAATATCAGTGCCAACTTCATACAGTCTAGAATAATATGAAGGCTATGATCATGGCTAGTGGATATTATATGTGTTGTGGTCCCAGAATACACCTCCATGGTTATAAGTTACAATGCAACCATGTATATGGCTTCATTTAATCATGGCAGTTTTCTCTAGTATGTGCAGCATCACCAAGCAGGAACTTCTTGGTACCTGCAGTTTCCCCTGATTGGTTGATGCTATTAGTAGGGATAGTGGCTGCTTCTTCTCTCTTTAAACTAATTTGGAAACTATGAGGTGCAGAGGCTTACATGTGTTGCCACTGGCGTGCAAGGATCATAATCAGGGATTACTCCTCTTGCTCCTACAGTCTATCTGGAAACAACAAGCAAGAGAACTGCTTCTCGTATTTCACATATTTTATTTTGACAACATGGCTCACTGTATAGTTCAAATATCCTACAAAGTTTCAATACTCATAAGTCAGCTTTAACAACGCTAGAATTATTCATATGTGCTTCCAAATCTGCCTTCATTTCAAGTTGTTGAAATACTTCTCCCAGATTCAAAGAGCAGAAGAGCACCCTAAGTAATTCATTTTTTTAAAATGTGTCTAAAACTTAGGTCAAAAAAATTGAGAAGCATGTAGAGGAGTGTCCACCGAACCTCAGCCATGGTAGAAGAAAAAGAAGTTGAGATCATGAAGTAATCAAGTAAGTATAATCTTTTTTAAAAAAAGAAACAAGTGAAAAACCCTATTTTCTTTTTACAAAAAGGCCTAATTGAAGTGTAGCCACTCCTAGTAAGGGATGCATATTGCACATACTTACAGGTTACTAGACACAACCAAGACATCATTAAATAAGGATAGATGTCTTTTATTCTTTTTGTTGCCACTGGTGATTTCCACAGGGCCTTGGCATAGCAAGGAGCGATGCATGCCTCCTCTGTCTTCCTTCACAAGACTTTCCATATTATTTCATAGGAAAAATAATTTACTCCAGTACAGGTTCCACCTGACAGAAAAATATCAATGGATAAGTTATAAGACCAATGTTCATACTAAATTTGAAAGGGTTCATGATATTAAAACACAGTAAATAAAGTTGAAAGAGCAGATCTGAGGAATATTATAGCAACATTTATAATGATAACAGTTAATATATGGTATACATGTATGAAATTCAAAAGTAAATTAAAATCTGATATTAAAAGATAATTTTAATTCTTAACGTAAATGATATATTCAGGAGGTAATAGTAAGAATTTGAAACTCTCTTGAGTGATGAAAACTAAGAAATGAGCAGCTGTGTAATTGGATTAATCTAAACAACTCAAGTCAAAGTCCTCTGCTTTTTTGAACCTGAGCTGTCAAAACGGTTATAATAAAGTAGATCTCTGTCAAATCAGAAAAACAAACAAATGCCCCAGCATTCCAAAAATTTTTTTAATTTGGTATTGTCTAGAAAATGGGGTCACTTCTTTGTCTCTTGCCTGTGCCACCTATAAGAATATCAACATTGATTCTGGGAAGTAAAAATACTTGTACATTTTAAAGTCTCCATCTAGATATCTGTACCTCTCCAAACCTCTCCATCTCCTGTGCTATAGTAACTCTAGAGTCCCCTCTCCATCTTTAAGAATATAAACTTGTTCCTACTCAAGTTAGCCCCATTTTTCTCTCCTGATATTCTTTCTTCTCTGGAACCCAGCCATGGCCACACCAAATCTGTTCTTTTTTTGCTCTCTTCTCTGAACATGTTTCCTCTCTTATCCATAAATGAAATTCTTCCCTGTAATAACAGAGTGGAAAATCTTGTGTTGTTTCCTTATTGGGACCTGCTCATACAAATGGAATTCTTTCAAAGAATATGTACAGAGACACTAAATATTTTAGTTCGAAAGCTTTAGGATCCCTGTGAATCAAAGTGGCAAAGAGAAACAGTCACCTACAGCTGTCATCACAAACATCAAACAATAATGTAAAGATATGTTAAAAAATAATACCAACTCAATTTCATGATAAACAAAATTAAAAGTAAATAAACATATCAGGAAAGTAGTTCCTGTCTAATCTGAATTAATGTTCAAATACTCAGAAAAAGATTCCAAAGGACACAATATCTGTTAGAAACAAAAACAATTTGAAGAAAACCAGAGATTTAGCTCTGTCAAGGAAGCCAGACCAAATTTTTTTAAAAAAAATCTTTGTAATCAGGGTGGTAAAAACAATTGAATTGCACACAAAATAATCTTCACGCATAACTTGGACAGAATTTTTTTTTTCGGTTTTTCAAGACAAGGTTTCTCTATGTAGCCCTGGCTGTCCTGGCACTCACTCTGTAGACCAGGATGGCCTCGAACTCAGAAATCTGCCTGCCTCTGCCTCCCAAGTGCTGGGATTAAAGGCATGAGCCACTGCAAGGCTCAGAATTTTTCTCTTTTAAGACTGACAGAAACCATTTTCCTGTATGCTCTCCTGACAGAATGAGGTTGTTTCTACAGAAGATTGGTACTAAATATTCCTACAGTGACTACCTTTTTACTAAACCACTGCTGAGTTGAGAGTTAGTTCATATGATCTGGAGGAATTAAGAGAAAATACTTCCTGATACAATTAGTCTATTATGAGAATCAAATTATTTATAAAAATACCTTTTCCGTGGAGCCTGGAAGGGAGAAATTATCAATGGACTTAAAATTTTATTTTGCCTTCCTACTCCTGAACACCAAACTGGTGACTGCAGTTGGTAGACAAACTACTGAAGTCTGAGGCCTCTGCAGTAGTCAGGCTGAAGGGCCATTGTGATGTCATCAGTCTAAGTCTCATGCCATCTGACCCAGTGACACATGCATTACCTTTCCTTATACCTAGTGACTTTCAAAAATTACCTTTTAATAGTTGTTGAACCTTAAGTCTTTGTAAGGAATAATATATTTTCAAAACCAGATAGATAGATTGATAGTTTAATAGAGAGATAGATAGATAGATAGATAGATAGATAGATAGATAGATAGATAGATACAATAGTATATGTGCAACAATAGGAAAAATATATTTGTAAAATATTATGAAATATATATTCACATCCAAAGATTTCTAATTTGTAAATTTTTTCAACATATCAAGGGTTAATGTGAAAAAAACAGTATGGAGATTTCATTAAAACTGTGGAATTTAGAGTCTAGTAAATGCAAAAATCACAGGAATCTTTGTAATATGTGGCAGAAGACACATACTTATTAGGGTATAATAAGGTTCATATAATAAAGCCGAGAGAATAAAGAATACTGACTAAAACAACCTAGGATATACTCTTTAAATCTTATCATTAATTAAGTAACATATAATGGAAATAAAATAATCACAGAAAAACCATTTGCATTTAGAACTGTGATGTCCATAGCATAAGACTATGTCATATCTGAGAAAATGTCACCTATACATGGTTTCCTTCAGCTTTTCGCCATTTGTTTTTAATAATGGTGATTCTAACGTGTTTATACAGAATAACACATTTTTCTCAACCACATGTATATTTGTTTGAAATGTTATAGATAATGAATAATAGATAGGAGAGAGATATGGATTGATATCTGCACTAATATGTGTACAAGAATAGGAGAAACCATTGTGTAAAGTATTGTGAAATGTATATTCATCCCCATAGATTCTCAATACTTCTTTTAACCTATAAAATGTTACAGCAAAAAAAGGGCAGCATTCAGATATCATTAACACTATGAGCCTAAGAGTCTAAGACATGCCAATATCACAGAGGTCCTTAAAGAAAACTGTGCTTCATATACTTTTATGCACAGGACAGTCAGACAGCACTGAGGACTACTGAAGAGGTTACTTGCTTATGAGTATAAAACAACATTTTTATACCAAAGCCTAAGGGCAAAACCAATTGGGAATGAAACAACATAGGAGATAATTTGTGAATCTCACAATTAAATACATAGTATACCATGGAATCATAACAATCCTAGATAGAAAGATCATATAAAATTAAAATGCCTGAGTCTTTGAAATGATTAAATTTTTCAGAGTACTTAGAAATTGTCCTTCCAAAACCAGTGGCAAAGTTCACCGATATAGTGCAAGTATAACAGTAGATACTTAATACAGCAAAGGTCTACCACCTTAAAGCTTCTTCATAATGATTTTCTGCCGCATAATTCTGATTTCAAATGAACTGAATACATTACATTATGTAAAGAAAAAAAATGTGAGGTGAAATGTAGTGTTTAACCTCTTACTCTTCACTTCTTTGGAGAACAAACCTATATTTGATGTCAAGAAAACAGATCAGTATTTCTTAATGATAAATCTAGTATTTCTCAGGAGTCCACATATTCTAAACTGCCAATCTTGGTCCAGTTCAAGAAAGAGTATAGATGGATCCTGCTG
>JAJTUV010005314.1:0-10774 GCA_021653895.1 Mastomys natalensis
ACAGCCCAAAAGAAAAAAGGGTTCCCTCGGTGCTGTACTCATCTCAGCCCAACCCTCAACCCCTCATCATACACTGAGGAACAAGGAAATGTCAAGCTACCGGCAGGCTCTTACCCCCTTTCTCACATTAATGGAGATGTGTGAATTTTCCCTGGCCTGGGCGTTCCAAACTCCCTTTCCAAGCAGCTTCATGAAGCAAAGTGTAACCTATCACTGCTTCAGAAAACCTTTTTCTGGTGTACGTACTGGACAATTCCACTTAACTGTAACTTCCAAAAAAACAGAATTCTTAGAGGCAATATAACGAAATGTTAAAGCTTTATTTCCTGATAAATTACAAACCATTTCAAAAGTAATCAAATTTTTATGTAGATAGAGATTCCATGTTTCCTGGACTGGAAGATTTCAGTGGGTAACAGTGATATTTGTCTAAAATAAACCCCTTTTCATCCAGTGCCTTCCTGTAAAACAATAACCTGTTTCCAATCTATAGCTAACCTACTAAACTTCATAAGGAAGCTTGACAGGCCAGCATGGCCACAGTGTCTTGGGAAGACCAATTTGAGAGAAATGCAATTTCTTCCCTTCTTAGCTATGGTAGTCAAAGTTGGTGATACTGGCATGGAGAGAGAGCCAAATTTGTAGAGCAGAGATGGAGTGTAAGCTTCAAAGTGAACTCAGATGTATTGGTCTGCTGATTTTTTTAAGGATGAGACAATTAAACTAAGGGAAAAGATTAATTATTTTTAACAGTTTGGGGAGAAGTAGATAAATGACTACACATAGAGCACGAGGGGGACGCCCCCAGCACACCATAAAAAAAGATAACAATGATCATAAGTAAAGAAGCAAATGCTAAACTCTTTTTGTTCATATATGTTAATCATATTTCCCAAAAGTCCTTCCAGACCTCTCTCTCTTTCTTCATCCTTGTGGACTAAAATACTTTTCCAAAAACATTTTATTTTGTCTCATGGTTTCAAAGCTTTAGACCATGGCCATTTGACTCTTTGTTTTTGTCTATGGTCAGGCAGGACCTCAAGGCAGTGATCTTATGTGGTAGAGACACTTCCTTCCATCATGGCAGCCCAGAACACATAGAAGAAAAACACCTGTGCTCAGGTGGCTTTCTCCCTTCCCCCTTTGGCCATGATTTCCAGTCCCCAGTTACTGGAATGGTGCTGCCTCCATGGGAATGGATCCCTGCATCAGTGAAACATTTCTGGAAACAGTGTCATCTGCATGGACAGAAGTGTCCCTCAATGACCTCCTACATGACTCTGCACTCAGTTAAAGTGACAATAAAGATTAACAACTGTAAATCATTGGCCTGATATGTTTTGCCTTTTAGGTTCTTTCCCACATTTGTTTGCCTCTCTTTAAGTCATATTTTGTGTCATTTCTTTGTTTTTAGTTTCATGACTGATTTAACTGTAAAAAACGATAATCACACAAATGAGTAAACAAATGCTTCCAAACAAATATTTTGACACATCTCATAAATTTTTATTTGGGGATTCTTTGATGGAGGTACCTTATGCAATTAACATTCCCACTGGAAACAATTTTCCGGGAGAAGTCAGGTCACATTAAACACACCAGACACGGGGGTCAAAGTCGAACTGTGCCTCTGATGTGGCAGTGTGTCTAAAAAGGGCTACTTTGCTGGTATCTGACTGTGGTTGCCCTCTCTGCAGGGGAAGTTCGTAGGCATAGAGGTTGTAAACCCATATCCTATTATCTATTTTTCAGTAAGGATGCCCTTCTTTACACTTTTTCAGAAGGATGTTCTTTCTTTTTACTCTTCAAATGGGTTTTTCCTTATCTACTCTTCTGTAATGAGTCCTTCCCTTAACCGAAAAAAAGCTGTTTTTAAGATGTTATGAAAAAACCAAAAAATAATCAAAGAGATAGGAAAAAACACTACATACCCTTTTTAAATGAAAAAGCCACCAACAGGATATTGCAGTTCAAATATTTATGCCCAAAAACAAGACCCCCCAATTCATAAAAGGAACATTACTATGAAAAAATCACTTTTGGCCTTCACACTGCGATTTTGGGGGTTTAAAAAAATAATCCATTTTCATCAAAAGGGGTATAAAAACGAAGACAAAAGGGAAAAGGAAATTTTGGGCTAAATGATGTAATAATAAAAAGGGTGGACCCAGCAGTATTTCCCAAACTTTTACCCAAAAAAAAAACAAAACAAAAAAAAAAAACAACAAAAACAAAAAACTTCTTCTCAGCAGCTCTGGTTTTTCTCCAAAAAATGACCCAATTTAAACAAAGCAAGCTTCGATACGGGGAAACTGAAAAAACCCCCTGCTCCCCCAAATTAAAGAGGATGTCAAAACTATTCCATAGGGGGCAAAAAGTTGTAATGAAACCAAACTATTGATTGTATTTAAAGCTCATTCTGTGAGATTGAACCCATGCCTAATTCTTCTAAGAAGCCAAAAAACCTGAACTAAACGGGCCAGGGACCTAGAGAAAGCCAGATATTCTGCAAAAAACATCGTTCTCAGTCTGTGAATCAGGAACATACAAGGACACAGTTCGATACAGCATTTTTAGTTTTTTTAATTACATTTTTAAACAGTGAAAAAATTACGTTATAAGAAACAATAAAATAATATTAGTTGGTTCACCAAAACAGAGAATTTGTATTAAAGGGTCAAGGGTTTTTGAAAGTTTGAGAACATGTGCTAGAACATAGCATTAAAATGATTCTTGAGGACAATTGCCACCCACAGTCAATGTTTTATTCAGCCAGAATCAGAGCCACTTCCTAAGCGGGAGAGAAAAACCCAATAGAACCCAAACTGGACAAAGCAGAGTAAAGGACCTTGGAATACTGATTTCTAAATGGAAGTCTTCATAAAACCCTGCCCTGGGGGGCTCGGGGAACAATGTAAAAGGTAAAAAGATTATAAAAAACCTCTGAGAATGGAAGACAAAAGAAAAACATTCCCCCCAAAACCCCAAAGGACGTGCACATATAAGCTCACAGCAATTGGAGTGTCACGCCTATCAAGGCCGCACAGATGCAGGCCCCCACAGATGGGCCCCCAGCACTAAAAGGGAAAAGTCAACATGAGCCCCCATCACAAACCCTGGAACTATCTCCAATTGACAATGCTTGAAAATGAAAATTAGTTCCCCCAAAAAGGTTTAAATTGGTCAACAAAGGAGAACAACGGGGGACATGGCCTGTCAGGGACGGTACTTATTCCCCACACTCCCGCATTCCAGACTACCCCCATGGACCTATTCCCAAAACCCTCCCGCCTTCCCAGACACGTTTGGCTCAAGTAGCCCCCCCAGAAAGGTTTTGCGTCCCCATCCGGTAGAGGGTGATAGAGATTTCCATATTCAGATTAAAAAGGGCCAGGGGTGTAGCAATATTTTTTTTCCCACCTCCCTCTTTCCCCCCCCCTATTTAAGCTAATCCCCTGGCTTTGGGGGGGAGGGGGCTCACACCCGACCAACTACCACATCATGAAAAATAAATTTCTTGGATTTCTCTTAAACCCACGGACCCCGTGTCTTCGGGCCTGCGCCAAAGCTTTCAGCCTTTGGGAACCCCTAGACCTCTCGAGTATGGGGGAGTGGGCAGGGAACCTCCGGAATCCCCCCCAGCCGCCTGCCTCGTCGGGTCATCCCACTGCGGGTCAGGGGCGGGGCCCAGTGTGATTTTTTTTCCACATTTTGGGTGTGGTATGTATGTGTGTGTGCGCGCCGCTTATCTTTTGCCTTTTTTTCCATTTGCCAGGCCAGCCAGAAATCAATCAATGAAAACCCTTTTTGGGGGGAAGTGGGATGTTATGGGAAAGGCAGAAAGAAGTAAAAGGACGGATGGGGGGCTGCTGGACAATACCTCCCTGAGAAAGTTACTTTCTCAGTGTCTTTTAAAAGGCAAGCAACACAAAGTAGGGACCAATTCGGAAGATACACAATGACCTCATTTCTTACTGGAAAGTTTATGGTACACAGTATTTAAATTTGACAAAGGCCCTTTTTTTCAGGTTTGGGGACAGTCTTCAAGGATGTATTGTAACAAGGAACCGTCAGGTTATAACCATGTCTTTTAAAAACAAACACAGATGTCAGCAGAAAAACCATGATTAATCAAAGCAAGAAAGTCAGTCAAGTTAATCGGGAAGTACTCCCCACACTGACTGTTTGATTTTTTATTGGCCCTTTGTTTTTTAAGAAAGGGGGAAAAGGCATGGGTTGGATGGTGGGGAGGTGAGAAACATCTGAAAGGAATGAGGGGGGAAAACCTTGTCACAAAATTTTCTATAAAAAATGTCTTCAGAACTAAATTTTATAGAAGAAAGGTTCAGGGTAGAAAATGGAAAATAAATTTTTATCTGTGGGTTTTCAAAATGTGGGTGAGACTGTAAGGATAAAATCTCCAACGAGGAAAACAATGCACCCTTGATTTCGACAGCGTGCAAGCTTCAAAAATATCAGGTATGAAAACCAAAAATTTGAAATAATGACCTGTTATCTTTTTTAGATTCTTGCAATTTGGGACAGTTTATTGCATTGAGCTCTGCCCGACACGAGCTTACCCGCCCGTCATTTTCCCCGACCCGCTTTTTTTATTCTTGTACCTTGGGATCTGGGAAAATGCTGTTTTTTGACAAACCCAAAATGGGGCTTTATAAATTTTTCCCTTTTCTCTTTGGATATGGCTACCATGTTTTCCCCCAAACCCTCTGGGGGCGCCCCAAAAGCTGGGCCGCAAGACCATTACCAAATTGGGGTTTTCCCCTGCCCCAAAAATCAATATGAAAAAATGTATACAAATTCCCTTTACAGACTGAACAGGGGAAAAATTTAATAATATGTGGTGTTGTGTGTGTGTGGGTGTTGGGGGGTTTTAATAAAAAATTAAAAGGGAAAAGGGGGCCCCTTTTTTTGAAGGGGAGAATGGGGGTCCCGTTAGAAATTTTGGGGGAGGAAAAAAGGGAAAAAAAAAAAATGTTTTAATTAAAATAATCCCAAAAAAAAACAAAAAGGGGAGGAATTAAAAGTGAAAACTCAAAAGAAGAAATAAAAAATGGCCAAGAAAATTTAAAATCCCCCGGGTAACCCAAAAAATTAGGGCCAAAAAAAAAAAGAAAGTGGACCCCCTTTAAAACCCAAGGAATTAAACTTGAAAAAAAAAAAAATTTGAAATTTTCAAATAAAAGGATTGACTGGCAAAAATAAAATTTTTTTTTAAAAGGGGGCAAAAACCCCCAAAAAATTTTAAACCACATGTTCCCCCCATTTGGGGTTTCAGAGACGTGTGTGTGTGTGGTTGTGTGTGGGGTGTTTCTTTTAAAATTTTTAAAGTTCAAAAAGTCAGGGAAAACCTTAAGGGGCCCCCAAAAAAATTTTTCATTAAAGGGAAAATAAGAAGGGAGATAAAAGAAGTGGGAAAGGGGGGGAAAAAATGGAAAAGGAACTTTTAAAAAGAAGGGGAAATTAAAAACCCCAAATTTAAAAGGGTAGGGGGGTGAAGTGCAAAAAATTTTTGGGGGTTTTTTTTGGAAAACTAGTGGGTATTTTGTTTTTTGGAAATGGGTTTTTTGAGAGGAATTTTTTCTGAAGAGGGCTTGAAAGATGTTTGGGGTGGAATAGACACTTGTGTTTTTTTTTTGGGAAATTTCCTGGTGAAAGGAAACATTGATTTTTGGGTGGAGCGATGTTGAGAGGCATGTTGATGTTTTTGGGAAAAATTTTAATTAACCCCAAAAAACAGTGGACAACACTCTTGCATTTGTTCACCCCTTTTTAAAAAATTTTCTCTCTTCTCTAGGCTTATGGGGGTATCTTCACTGGGGGCCCCTTTTTTGGTTCCCCTTCCCTTTCCCCGTCTTCGTTTAATGACTTTTTAGGGGGAAAAACCCAAAGACACCTGGTGTTATTTTGGCTGCTTTTTTCCACTTCTACGACACAGTCAATTTTGGGGGGGGCCCCTTTTTTTTTTCGGATCATGTTTGGGGTTTTTCCAAGTAAATTGGGTGCCACGCTGATTTTGTTTGGTGTTTTTTAAAGGACTGGATGCTTTAAACAACCCTTTGGGGGCTCCACCCAAAAAAAATTTCAAAGGGTTAAACCCCCTTTCCCAAATTAAACCCCTTTTTTTCCCCCTTATAGGGGGGGAGTTTGAAAAAAAATTGAAGATTAAAAAATTAAAAAATTTTTAAAAATCTAAGCCTACAATGGGGGGGTGAACAAAAAGACATTTGAAAAGCCAAGTAAACTTTTTCTTCAGAAATTTCTTAAAATTAGACATTTCACCATCAAAGGGTTTTAAACGGGTTTTTTTATAAAGAAGACAATGTTTTCCAAAATCTAGCTTTTTAAAAAAAAAGCCCCTGCGGCATAAAAAGCCTCTTTTTTTGTTATTTTAAAAGTTCCCTAATTCCCCAAAAACCCGGTCTGTTATTTCTCTTTCTTATACCCCGAATTGGGAACCCCCTTATAAAGTATTATACTTAGTCATTGGCTGAAAAATCAAATTATTGCCCCAGAAAAATTTTTCTTATGGGTAGCTTTTAGATGCCAAAGGGCCCCCTGACACTGTTAGGGAAAAAAGTAATCAAGGGTTTCCCAGCTGTGAACCCTGTGGCTACAATAAGAATGTACAGGCAAGTATCCATGGTTAAAAAAAAAAATAAAATGGCTGAATGTTTGGGGAACCCAACCCTTTGGTTGGTTTTAAGCACTTTCCCACAAGATGAAATCTAGTGACACTGTCCCCCCCAGACCAAAACCCGTTTGGGAAGAAAATTTTAAAATTTTTATTTTCTAAAAAAACGAAGAGCTGCCCCCCAAATTTTTAGTTTTTATGCATGTTAAACCTTTCAAACTCATAAAAGAAGCTTTTATGTGGGTTAAAAGGGGTGAAAGAAAAAACAAATTTTTCTACTGGGTTTTATTGGGCCACACAAGTAACAGAAATAAGGGATTTTAAGGTAAAATACACACATCTGTGCCAAAAAGTGTAATTGGGGGAAAAAAGGCCGTATGGGGCAGAATGCCTGGCTTAAATTTAGCCAAACCTTCTTACAGGTCACAGACAAAGAGAAGAACCCACTAATGCTACTTTCCCAAATCAATATAATTCTTACTGGGAATCATCCTACCTTATATCACAGAAGGGGTCACTCTCATTCCTCATCAGGGAAGATTTTTTTTTTTTTTTTTTTGTAGCAGACAGAGACCAATGTGGCGGGTTATAAAATCAACTCGAAAAAATCAGTAGCCTTCCTCTACATGAAAGATAAACAGGCTGAAAAAGAAATTAGGGAAGTGACACCTTTCACAGTAGTCACAATTAATATAAAAATACCTCGGGGTGAATCTAACCAAGCAAGTGAAAGATCTGTATGACAAGAACTTCAAATCTCTGAAGAAAGAAATTGAAGATCTCAGGAAATGGAAAGATCTCCCATGCTCATGGATTGGCAGGATTAATATAGTAAAAATGGCCATCTTGCAAAAGCAATCTACAGATTCAATGCAATCCCCATTAAAATACCAACTCAATTCTTTACAGAACTAGAAAGAGAATTCTGAAATTTATTTGGAACAACAAAATACCCAGGATAGCGAAAACCATTCTTAACAATAAAAGAACTTCTGGAGGAATCACCATCCTGACCCCGAGCTGTACTACAGAGCAATAGTGATAAAATGGCCTGGTATTGGTACAGAGACAGGCAGGAAGATCAGTGGAATAGAGTTGAAGACCCAGAAATGAACCCACACAACTATGGTCATTTAATCTTTGACAAAAGAGCTAAAACCATCCAGTGGAACAAGGAACAAACAATTTTCAACAAAATGGGATGGTTCAACTGGAGACAGCATGCAGAGAATGCAAATTGAAACCATTCTACCCTTGTACAAACTCAAGTCCAAGTGGAAAAAGGACCTTCACATAAACCAGACATACTGAAACTAATAGAAGGGGAAGGTGGGGAAGACCCCCATACCTAGGCACAGGGAAAAGTTCCTGAAAAGAACACAATTGGCTTTGCTCTAAGATCAAAGAATTGACAATGGGACTCATAAATTGCAAATTTTCTGTAAGGCAAAGGACACTGTCAATAGGACAAAACAGCAACCAACAGATTGGGAAAAGATCTTTACTAATCTCAATCCGATAGGACTAATATCCAATATATACAAAGAATCAAGAAATTAGGGCTTAACAACCAAATAACCCTATTAAAAATGGTCATGGACTAAACAGAATCTCAGCTGAGGAAATGCAAAGGCTGAGAACCTAAAGAAATGTTCAGGGATCCTTGGTCATCAGGGAAATGCAATCAAAACAACCTGGATTCCCCTCACACTAGTCAGAATGGGTAAAATCAAAACTCAGGTATAGCAATGCTGGCGAGGTTGTGGAGAAAGAGGATACACTCTCCATTGTCATGGGATTGCAAAATGATGCAACCACTATGGAAAACAGTTCTGGCGGTTCTCAGAAAATTGACATATCACTACCTGAGGACCCAGCTATACTACCCTGGGCCTTACCCCGAAGATCTCTAACCATAACAAGGAAAAATGTCCACTGTTTCATAGCAAACTTTATTTATAATAGCCCGAAACGGAACGAACCCAGATGCCCTTTAACAGAGAAATGGATACAAAAAATTATAATTTATACAATGGAATATTACTCAGCTATTAAAAAAATGAATTCGATAAGTTTTTTTATAAAAGGAAGGAACTAGAAAAAATCACCTGAGTGAAGAACCCAATCACAAAAGAACATACATGGGATTCACTCACTGATTATTAGATTTTAGCCCGAAGCTTTTAAAACCCAAGATTCAACTCACAGACCCCCAAAAGCCATGAAGAATATGACCAAGTAGGGGGGGGGGGCTTCAGTTTCTTTTGAAGGAGTAACAAAAATACTCTAGGGAGCAAATAGGAGACCGTCAGGGCGAAAATCAAGGAGGAACCATCTACAGACCATTCCACCCGGATTCCCCCTATGTGAGTCCCAAATAAGGGGTAGAGGTTTTTGAAATGTTTTGGGAAAATTTTTTCAGGGAATTTAATAACCCAAAAAAAGGGGCCCCTTTTTTTTTAACCAAAGGAAAAAACCTGGGATAAAAAAAGCCCCGGGGGTCTCCCTTAAAAAAAAATTTGGGGGGGCCCCGGCCCAAAAGGGGGTCTGGGGGGGGCAAAATTTTTACCCTCAAGAGGGGGAAGGGGGGGGAATGTTCCAAGGGGGGGGGGGAAAAAACCCAAAATTTAAAAATGTGGATGTCAGGATATACAAAGCTGAAGGAGCCTGAAAAAGCTGTTCCCCCTTTGAAGTCTGCAAGATCTGACCCTATTCAGGGGGCCCGATGTTCACAGCTAACCAAATTTAAATGAAAACATGGGGTTCCCCCAAAGGGGAAAATTTTGAGTGAAGGTTGGGAAAGGGGTTTTTTGGGGGGATTTGAGACACCAGGGGGAAAGCAACAATTTCCCCAAACCAAAACAGGCCCCCCGGGGGGAAAACCACCACTTGGGAGGGCCCCTTTGGGAAGGGGCCCTGGCTCCAGCTATAAAATGCAAGGGAGCTATATATAAAAGGGGGGAAGAGATCCCCTTTGGGCCCATGAAGGCGGGTGTTTGTGGGGAGGGGGGTATTCGAGGGTGGGAGGTGAGGTATGGGGGAGGGGGGGTGTGGGTACAACCCTCATAGAGGGGGGGGGGAGGGGGGAAGGGTAGTGATTCCTGGGGGGGAGGGGGGGGGAAATGGGGTAAAGGGGAGAACCTCTGAAAAGTTAAAATAAAATTTTCCAAAAAAAAAAAAAGAAACGAAAAAAAAAAAAAAAAAAAAAAGCCAAAAACCCGTTAAAAAAAAGAAATCCCCAAAAAACCATAAGTTGCTTAGGCCCCCAATGTATTTGTCTACAACACAACTTTCATATCTAAGTCTCAAGGGGCACAGAGAAGGACTGGCAAAAAAAAGACCCAGAGGGGCCAAGAAAGTCCCTTTTTTCAACACTGTTCTTTAATATAAAATTTGAGGAAGCTGTATCCATCAAACTTCAATAATATTTGGGCAAATTTAAAAAAAACTTGAACAATGGCAAAAATCCAGTTGGCAATGCAAAATGGATGGTGGAAAACTGAGTAGATGTAGACAATTTAAAGACTGCAGACAAAGAGAATCAGTCCTTTCCCCCTGGGGGGAGCCCCTTAATTAGTCATCTAGTACCAAGTAGTTTAGTTTTTTGAATGCCCTATAAATATGAATAACTCTTTAAAAGGATTAGCAGGTTTTATTTGCATATTTATTTTTTTATATATGTAAAGGCCCGCCCCTAGTAAAAAAAAAGAAGCCAAAGGGAAATTTAAAGGTCAAAAGGGGAAAGGGGTTTAAAGGAAGAAGGGGCATGATAAAAATATATAACATAAAAAAATAAAAATAATTTTTAAAAAACAAAATTTATTTTAAATTTAAAAAAATAAATTTAAAGGAGACAAAAAAAAAAACCCCAAACCCTAGTTTAGCCCCTGCCTTAAACCCAAAAAAAAAGCAGAAGTGAAATTTTGGGTGGGTCATTGAAGGTTTCTGAATGTTCCAAAAAATGAACAATTTTAAAGGACCGCCCTCCCTGTTTTTTTTCACATTTCTTTGGCCACGTCCTCTAAAAAAAATGGCCCAAACACACAGCACCCCTTTCGCATTACGTCCCCGGGGGAAATTGTAAAGGCCCCGGGACCAAGGAAAAGGTCCCCAAACAATTTC
>JAJTUV010005315.1:0-10426 GCA_021653895.1 Mastomys natalensis
TTTTGGGGATTTCAAGGGGAGTCTCACAAGTCAAAAATGGGGAAGGAAAGTCAAGAGGAATGAACCTAATCCCAGGTGAGGTCCAGAAATTTGAACAGATAATGGTAGCCATAGAATCCAGAAAGTTGGTCCAGCGTACTGCCTGATCCGAAACGCAGGTCGGACTTGGGGCCTGGCTTCCCACCATTCGAGGGGAGCATAGCGCCCGAGGCTGCGGAGCCATCGGTGCGTGCCAAGGTGGGGCCTAAGTGCTTGTGAGCCCCGCAGAGGGCCTCGAGGGAACCTAGCCGCAGGAGCACGCGACAGCCCGCCCTTTCTGGCTCCTCCCTGGAAAGCGCGTGGGGCGGACGTGTGATCCGAGGCGCTGGCTGCGCGTGAAGGTGGACTATGAAGCTTCCGAACATCCTGCTCACCGGCAGAATTGGCATCAAAATTGCTGGAGTCCTATCCCTGGAGATTAGGATATAGACACTGATACTCGGTACACCAGGGGTTGGAAAAACCACACGAGGCAAAGAATTTTCATTGAGATCAGGCCTGAAGTACGTTAATGTGGGAGATCTAGCTCGAGAAGTCTGATCACCCGATATCATGGAGTTCTGGCAAGATGGCGTCTCCCAAGAGCATGCCGAAAGATGCACAGATGATGGCACAAATCCTGAAGGATATGGGGATTACAGAGTGTGAGCCAAGACTTATAAATCAGATGCTGGACTTTGCCTTCCGCTACGTGACCACAATTCTAGATGATGCTAAGATCTCTTCAAGCCATGCTAAGAAAACCACTGTTGATGCAGATGATGTATGATTGGCCATCCAGTGCCGTGCTGACCAGTCGTTCACTTCTCCTCCCCCGAGAGATTTTTTATTAGATATTGCAAGACAAAGAAATCAAACCCCTTTGCCATTGATTAAGCCATATTCAGGTCCTAGATTGCCACCTGATAGATATTGCTTAACCCCTCCAAACTATAGGCTTAAGTCTTTACAAAAAAGGCACCTACTCCTGCAGAAAGAATAACGGTTCCAAGGTTAAGTGTTGGTTCAGTTTCTAGTAGACCAAGGACTCCCACACTAGGTACACCAACTCCACAAACCATGTCTGTTTCAGCTATAGTAGGTATTCCAGTGTCCCTCACAGGACAGAGGTTTACAGTGCAGATGCCTGCTTCTTAGTCCCCTGCTGTAAAAGCTTCCATTCCTGCAGCATCCGCAGTGCAGAATGTTCTTCTTAATCCATCATCAATTGGGTCCAAAAATATTCTTATTACTACTAATATGGTGTCACAAAATACAGCCAGTGAGTCAGCAAATACGCTGAAAAGAAAGCGTGACAATGATGATGACTATGATAATTTGTAATCTAGCCTTGATGCATGTAACCTGTATTCTTTGTCTTGGATCCATTGTACTGAAGTTTAAAAAAGCATGTTAGATGTTTTAAAGCTGTACTTCTAGAAAATGTTATTTAATAAGTATACTTACTATGCTTTTTTGATTGAAGTGTTCAGTTTTACTAGAACTAATAATGGTTTTTCATCAACCTTTATGCATAAAAAATAAAATTGTCATTTGTCAATTTGAAAAAAAGAGAATGCAGAAAGTTGTGGTAAACTTTGCCTAAATTCATATGTAAGGGGCAGTGATATGGTGTTGGTATGAGGACATCATTTCTTCACCTTCTTCAGTATTCTGGACATTGACAAGGTCAGTTTAAGTTACTTTTTCCATATCTCTTATCCCAACTTACAAATATCACACTATAGTCTGATATTACAAATTTGATTTTAACTTTTATAATGCACAGGAAAACAATGATAAAAACCAAAATGAAATGGAGGAGAGACGGTGTTAAGTGCTCCTTCTCTTCATTACCTGAACTGAGTACTTCACATGAAACTGGAGGACACCATGGAACCAGGTCACCAACACTTGCCCAGAAGAGCTGCATAGGCTCAGCCCTGTGAATGGAACATCAAGAACTGTGCTCCCAAGTCAAAATCACATTTTCCAGCTGAAGAAACCTTCCTGTCAGTGGAAGAATTTACAGATAGATTTACCTATGCTATTGATGGTAATGATTATAAGTGGCTGTTTGTTACCACATATTTGAAACATTATAGCATTATTTTAAATGGATATACAATTGATGCTTCAGTAAAGTTTATAGGTTATGAATAAAATATGTATGTGCAGTATTAATTTAACAAAGAATACTGACTTTTAATAGAAATTTTAATATAAATGTTTGCTCCAGAGTGGCTATAAAAGTATGCACTCGTACCACCAAATGTGAGCATATCGTCACCAGCATTCGCTGTCATTGTAGTTTTGATCTTAGCCATTTTGACATTTTTAAGATGAAATCCCAGACTCATTTTGATTTGCATTTTATTGTTGGGTAAGTATGTTAAATATTGATGTAAGTGCTTCTCTGCCATTACTGAATTCTTTGTTGAAAATTCTGTTTATACCTTAAAAACCATATTACATTGGATTATTTGGTATGTTGACATTTAGTTTGATGTATGTTTGAGGATGTAATTTGTATATCATCCTTCTGTCAAATGAGTAGTTGAGGAGAATCTTTTACCATTCTCTAAGCTATTGTTTTGTCCTATAGCTGCTGTACTTTGCCTATATAACATTCTCAATTTCATTAAGTTCAATTTATTGATTGTGGCTCTTAGCACCTGTCCTATTGCTGTTCTCTTAGGGACGTTGTCTACTATGCCCATGAGTTCTAAGATACTCCCCACATTCTCTTCTTTAGGCTCAAGATATCCGGATTCATATTGAGGTGTGTTCCAGATGGTCTTGAGTATTGTTCATGGGAACAGATGTGAATCTATTTGCATGCTTCTATATAAACATTTAGTTAGACCAGCACAGTTTGTTGATGCTTTTGTTCTTTCATTGTGTATTTCTGACTACTTTTCAAAAACAAGGTGTTCTTAAATATGTGTATTTGTGTCTGTATTTTTATATAATTCTGTTTATTAGCATTTCTTCATTTATTCTAGTACACTGATGTTTTTATTACTATAGCTCTGTAGGACACTTTGAAATAAGGGATGCTGATACCTCCAGATGTTCCTTATTGCACAGGACACTTATAGCTCTCCCGCCTTTTAAAGATTTTCTATATGAGACTGAGTATTATCTTTTCTGTTTCTGTAAAGAACTGTATTGAAATTTTGATGTGTGTGGCATTGACCTGACGATTGCTTTGGGAGGATGTTCATTTTTACTATGTTAACCCTACCAATCCAGGAGCATGACAGATATTCCTATATTTTGATATCTTCTTAGTTTTTTGTTCAAAAACTAGAAGTTTGTGTCATACAGGTCTTTCACTTGATTGGCTAGAGTTAAAAGAAAGTTCTATTTTTCTGATTGATGGGTTTATTTGACAATAAGATAACCTGTTTTTATGATGACTGAAGGACTTTCAAATTTTGTCATTAATGTTTCTGTAGCATTTCCAGAAGAACAACATTAATTTTAGAACATAATACAAGTAATCTACCTCAGATTTTGTGTCTCTTGAGACGAGACATAACTAACATAGGAGATGGTTTCTTAGCTTTCAAGGAGGTAACTAAGAAAAATGCATACTTCATAGAGTCAAGAAACACAGTTCTCTAAACGGTCATTCAGATTTAATGTTTTTATTTCACTAACACAGGGCAACAAATATCAATATTATTGGTGACATTGCATAAAGATTCTAGAGGCATAAGAGCCCTTTATTCACAGAGAAGTACTAAGAGAACCAGAAATTTTAGTCACACAGGGATGTCACCTAAAGGAAGGAGATAAAATCAAACACCTGCACTCCATTCGGAAAGCTGAGAGTGGGGTTCTTAATAACCTCTTGATCCCTTTGCTATCTGTAAAACAGCACACACACTAATTACCCAGAATGATTATCTCATCTTTGCCATCATTAGACTATTAGCCATCCTTAGGGGAGGTGTCACAGATATTTAAGGCCTCCTGATATGTATGTTGTTGGTCAGAGAGCACATTAGGCTCTAGATTTTGGCAAAAGAACCTCCCCTGATGGTTACAATAACTTCATAAAATAGGGTCTACACAGAAACCTTAAACTTTACTGTTCAGTGGGATTTGGAATGATATGGAACTGATTACTGCCTGGAGACCCTTTTACAACTTCAATTGTGTTGAAATATACCTGTAATAAAACTGCTTGGCTTAGACTCCTCAATGTCTGATCCAGGTTGACAAAGTCATTTTGTACCATGTTCACATTCTCCTTTCTTCCCTGATTTGTTTATCACTAGGACAGCTGTAGGGACGCCCTCAAGAAATAAAAAATATTCTAGTAGAAGCTGCTCTGTGCAATTAGAGATAAATATTAGAACAGTTCAATTATAAAAATACACAAACACACACAGAGGAGGAGGAAGAGGAGGAGGAGGAGAAAGAGAGAGAGAGAGAAGAGAGAGAGAGAGAGAGAGAGAGAGAGAATGAGAGCCTAAAACCCAGTTATCTTACTAATGTATTTCACTACAACTTAGAATTATGCATTTTACATATGCTTTATCCTTACATCTTTTCAGACCTGGCTTCTGACATACTTTGAACAATTTAAAAGGAAATGAGACCTGAAGATGGGCACTTGTGCACATGGGATATTTACATAACAAACATATTATCAGAATATATAGTTGTTAATTTTTAAAGTTTTTTTTCTATTTTTTATTAAAAATAATTTCTTCTTCAATATATTCTGAATACTGACTTCCCCTCCTTAACCCCTCCTCAATTTTCTTCAAACTTTATTGTGTTTCTTTATCTAATTAGAAAACAAACAGAACTTAAACATACTGAAAAAGAAAAACAAAGTGAAATGAAGGAAAAGCAATCATATGAGAATACGACAATACAAACAGAAGAAAAGTCACCAAAACCAAAGCACAAGAAACACATGTGGATGCAGAGACACATGTTCAAAAATACCCTATAGAACAAAGATGAGCCATAGATATTTATTGGACTATGAGAGTTAATGCTATATCAGTATAGGTCTATGTTCTAAAAAGGCTACTGACTGTAGAGATGATTACTCAGATGGGGAAAGAAGTAAATATGGAATCAAACACTTATGTATAATCATAGAACCTACTTTAGTTAACAAGTACATACCTTGTATTAGTAAATGAAATTCATGAAAAGTGATTTAATAATATTTCCACCAACCTACAGGAATTATATTTTCATGACTATGCATTCTCAAATAAATATTTTTCACATCTTATGAGACCAGAACTTCTGTTGGAAAACACAGCCAGATTTAACAAAACACATAAGGTCACTTGTTACTTAAGACTGTGAAGAAGTTTTTGCACAATATTGTTGATTTGAATTTTATAGGTCAGATTCATATTATACTTTATTCCCAACAATTTCAAAAGTTCTGGTCTCTCAGGATCCAGTGATATTTTTATTATACATCATCACACTCTTCCCTTTTATTGTTTTATTGAGTAAGAAACATGTCAATGGAGGTGGTAACTGGTGACGAGATTGCCAAGTTGCTGTGAACTGTAGGTTTATCCAAACCAGCATCTCTTTATTAATAGATGTTCTTTTACAAAGTTGACAAAGGCACAATAAGTCTGTGAGGAGGAGGCAATTAGTGGACATTCAAAATTACTACTTCTGAGCTAGTCTAAAGGTTAGTCTTTCTGTCTTCTCAGTCTCAAAGCAGCTTTCTTCTACTCCAGGGTTTCTGAAACATTCAGGATGTGGTTATAACACTGTGTCTTGCACAGTAATAGACCACAGAGTCCTCAGATGTCAGGCTGCTGA
This sequence comes from Mastomys natalensis, assembly GCA_021653895.1. Lineage (NCBI taxonomy): Eukaryota > Metazoa > Chordata > Mammalia > Rodentia > Muridae > Mastomys > Mastomys natalensis. The sequence continues at coordinate 5,839 of JAJTUV010005315.1, forward strand.
GCTGCATGTAGGCTGTGTTGGAGAATTTGTCTACAGTCAAGATGGCCTTGCCTTTGAATTTATCATTGTAGCGAGAAACACCATTTCCAGGAAAAATCCGTGCAATCCATTCCAGGCCCTGCTCAGGACTCTGCTTTACCCAATGCATATAGGAGCTAGTGAAGTCATAGCCAGACACCTTGCAGGACAACTTCACTGAAGTCCCAGGCTTCACTAGCTCAGCTCCAGACTGCTGTAGCTGAACCTGGGAGTGGACACCTGTAGGGAAAAAGGCAGAGTGGATTTCATTGTCACCTTACATCCTGTCTCCACTTCAGATTTGGAACTGGTGAGCACCTTACCAGCAGTTACTGACAGGAGACAGAGAAACACCCAACTCCATCCCATGGTTAGAGTCAGTGTGTTCAGGAAGAGGACACTGATTATATTTTTTTTTCAGAACATCCCTGTATTTACTGCCATTGACTCAGGTAATTTGCATATTCATGAGTAGCCAATTATTATATAAGAATCTAGTCCAGCTAGAGAAGAACTGGAGGGGAAGGACTGAAAAGGCACATGAGTCAGGCAGCAAGATGCTCAGGTCCAAGTCTTAATTCTCTCTGAGGAAATCCATTCTATATACTTTCCCTGATTTCTGAGCAGATGCTGTGGATGTAACTTCGGGCACTAAGCACTCAAAAGACTTTTTATCTGAGTCTGTTGCTCCTCTTTGACACAATGTCATCAGATTGTCCTATGATCAGATTGTTGTTATGATGATGATTAAAACGGTGGAAAATTCCAAAAATTTTTTGAGAATTTACTACCTACTTTCAGATATATGAAATTAATATTTGCCTTTCCAACATCATATGTACTTCAAAACTCCCTACAATGACTAAAGGTAAATGTCCTGTCTATATACACAAAGAGTCATCACTAGTAAATAGTGAATCTCCTGAAATATTTCCTCCAAAAAGTGAATATGTTTTGCCCATCACTCATCAAATGTCAAAGACTTTCTGCTTGGTGTTGGCTCTCAAGGGTTCCTCCCCATCCATGTTGCAATGTTTTTCAATATGTTATATTATCTTCTGGTGTGAGGAGTTTACATATTCAGAATAGTGTATATATTAATCTCAGAGGATGGCTTACATAATTCAATTCCAAGAGATTTACCTAATATTGTTAAGGTTACCAGTAGACAGATATCTTTACCTGGTAAGCCATTTTGAGTTTTCCAATATAATTTTTAGTGGTTTGATTTGTGTGTGTTTTTATACTGGTAAACATAGCTATTGAAAGTTCATGTGTGCAGTAAGAACAGCATCATCCCTAGAGACAGAATTTGATGTCATTCAACCCCATTCTCTATATCTTATATCCTTTCTTTTTCCTGTTTTACGATGGTCTTTGATTTTGGGGTAGGAAGTTGGTATCATTGACTCATCTGTGACTGATTACTCTGTCAATCATTCTCAGGAACCTTACTACTCATGAATGTCTGCATCAGTCTTTACACACAACACATGGGAGCCTCTGTGATCAAGGCTCAGACAGTCTACTGGGTATAAACTTAAATATTTTTAAGGCAGTTTGACAAATTGACCTTTATCAATACAGCTGAGGTCTACTAGAGCCTCTATCATCTCTAAACATGGGCTTTAACCACACTTTCCCAGGATGAAGTCTTTCCTATGTAAATTCACCAAAAATAACAAAAATTATGTTGTATACCAGCCTATCTCTCCAAAACATGTACTCTAATGACTCTACCTCTTATTGTAGCAACACTTGCACACCAATCTTTATTCACAGCACGGTATTCATGCTTTATTCACAGCATGTACAGGAAGGAGTCATCCCAGATTTCCAAGAAGCCATAAATAAAAAGTGACAAACTTGTACATATAAAACAAAAGAAATATAACTCAGTGGTAAAACATGAAATATGTAATCTATACGTGTATGCATGGAACTGGAGGAAATATACTGAATTGTCATCCATGTCCTTAAGGCAAGTGCTTCATGTTCTTATTTATATATGTTGCAAGATTTGGTTACTTTGTTGTATTTAATTGTAGAAGCCAAGAGAGTAGAATTAGGCTGCTAAGGTATGAGCATTTTTCAAAGATGATATAATGAAACAGACATAAAAATAGAGAATAAAAGATTTTTAAATTGAGCAGATTATAAGAGCCAAGATGTAAGGAAATTGGAAGCATTTTTATTTGTTTGTTTGTTAATTTAGAGAATATATCAACCTATAGTGGTATAGAATGCTAGGATCAGCAATGTCCCATGATACCTGGGCTGCAGAGGGATAGCATATAGAGTGTCAGATTGCACATCAACCAATGGGAAAATACACATTTGAGTACCAGAAATGTAACAGTTATCTGGTAACCATACACATGCCATTTCTGCTTTTCTCTTCTTTTTTTTTTTTAAAGGGGGAAAGAGTTTATTTATTTATTTATTTTTTCTCTTTTTTTTTTTTATTGGAAATTTTTTTTTACATTTCAGATGTTCTCTCCTTACCCCATTTCCCCCCCCTCCCTCCCAGGAACTCACTATCCCTTCCCCCTCCTCCTGCCTCCACGTTGGTGTACCCCCACCCACCCTCCCCCATACCTCACCTCCCCACCCTCGAGTATCCCCTCCCACGACGTCCAGCCTACATGGGACCAAGGATCTCTTCTCCCCCTTATATATAGCTCCCTTGCATATATAGCTGGAGCCATGGGTCCCTCCCTAAGTGCTCCAGGCTGGTGGTTTAGACCCTGGGGGCTCTGGTTGGTTGGGATTGTTGCTTTCCTCATGGTGTCTCAAATCCTCTCAACTCCTTCATCCTTCACTCTATCTTCTCCATTGGGAACCCCATGCTCAGTTTAATGGTTAGCTGTGAGCATCTGCCTCTGAGTATGTCAAACTCTTGCAGACTTCTAAGGAGAAAGCTATATCAGGCTCCTGTCAGCATGTACATCCTGACATCCACATCAACCTCTACCTTAGATGACTGCACTTAGGATGGATATCCAGGTGGAATGGTCTGTAGACGGTCCCTCCTTCAGTTTCTGTCCTGCACTGTGTCTCCATATTTGCACCCTTGAGTATTTTGCTACTCCTTCTAAGAAGGACTGAAGCGCTCCCCCCCCCAACTTGGTCATCATTCTTCATGAGCTTTATGTGGTCTGTGAGTTGAATCTTGGGTATTTCAGGCTTCTGGGCTAAAATCCAATAATCAGTGAGTGAATACCATGTATGTTCTTTTGTGATTGGGTTACTTCACTCAGGATGATATTTTCTAGTTCCATCCATTTATATAAGAATTTATCAAATTCATTGTTTTTAATAGCTGAGGAATATTCCATTGTATAAATGTACCACATATTTTGTATCCATTCCTCTGTTGAAGGGCATCTGGGTTCTTTCCAGTTTCTGGCTATTATAAATAAAGCTGCTATGAACATAGTGGAGCATATGTCCTTGTTATATTTTAGAGCATCTTCTGGGTATATACCCAGGAGTGGTATAGCTGGGTCCTCAGGTAGTGATATGTCCAATTTTCTATGATAGGTTGATATATTCTCTAAATTAACAAACAAACAAATAAAAATGCTTCCAATTTCCTTACAACTGCCTGACAAAGAGTGTTAAGCAGCCAGGCTAGGAGCATCTCCACCTCACAGATAAGAGAATAAAAGCTTCTCAGTCTTTAGAAAGTTTTCCAACCTTTCATGGTCCCTACAGTGAAGCCAGAAATCCAATAGCATTTCAAATTTCAGGAATATCAAGGTCATTGTTTGGATCAAATCTACAAGGGAGCTTCCCTGGATAGATGTCATGAGAGATAAGCACCAAGCTGACATGTTCTAACAGAACTATCACCTGCTATCAGAGCCATTGTGACAGCTGTGTGACAAGACAATGCAAGCCAATTCATCAGGCCTCTCAGCCAAAGTGCTACCCTAATAGATATGAAGAACATATGCTTCTTTGTCACACAAAGGGTGTTTATAACTATAGGACTGTTTCTATAATGTTTGTATAATCCAATTAATCACTGTTGATAGTCATTCTTTTTAATTGATAAAAATAAAAATTGCCAACTTTAAAAAAAAAAAGAGCCAAGATGGTTCATGACCCCAAAGAAAGAGTGTCTCCCAAACACAATTGGACTGATGCCCATATGAATTCACAGAGACTGTGGCTGTAGGCACAGTGCCTGAACAAAATCAACCCATATTAAATTCCCACATTGAGAAAGCAAAATGGATACAGTCCCTCAACCATGCCCAAGATGTTCTGCAATTGACACTCAAATACAAAGGAAAAATTAGATTTCTTCAGTGGAGTCTCATAGGAGATATTAACCACAATTAATCATGGAACACATGCTTTGCAGTTGATAGTCAACAAAAAATGAAGTCAATGTTATTTCTGCAGACAATTTTTCCAATATCACCTTCTTGAGATCTTTGTCTCACTTAAATTTTCCTCTCAGGGCCATAGAATCTCTCTCTCTGTCTCTCTCTGTCTCTCTGTCTCTCTCTTTGTCTCTGTCTGTCTGTGTGTGTGTGTGTGTGTGTGTGTTTGTGTGTGT